>JABUQX010070791.1:0-35386 GCA_015478945.1 Trachelipus rathkii | reverse complement strand
GACTTTTGTGACCGGTGCGCCTATTTCTATATGGTGCGGTGCGTGCCGGTCGGTGCGGTGCGGGCGGTCCGGTGCGGCACACCATTTTAGTGTTCCCGATGCAGGGATATTTATAAATTACAGAGGATTGACGTATTGCAGATGTGATTATACTCATTGAAACAGAGGTAAAAGGCGGCGACAAAAATGACTTTTTTGTGAACGTGCGCCTATTCTGAGGGCGGTGCGATGGCTTGTGCGTTGCGGTTACGGTCCGGTTCCGGTGCGGCAACACCAATATTAGTGTCCGATCCAGGGAGTATTTTAAAATTATATTATAGGTTGCTGTGCAGAGTGACACTCATTGAAACAGGGGTAAAGGGCGGCGGGACAAAAATGACTTTTTGTGAGTGTGCGCCGATTCGTGAGTGGTAACGGTGCGGTTGTGCGGTGCGGTCCGGTGCGGCACAAATTTTCGTGCTCCAATGCAGGATATTTAAAATGATATAGATGTGCGGTGCCGAGTGAGCTCATTGAAAAAAGTGGGGCGGCGGACAAAAATGGACTTTTCGTGAGGTTTTGCCTTTCCCATTGGTTAGGTACTTTCCTTCCTCTAATTCCCTACTTTTTTGAATTAAACTTTTTCAAACTCCTTTTATTGGAGCTTGTCAACTTTTGAGAACAACGATTGACTCATTTGGGGCGACTATCCTTAATATTAGTGATTGTTGTTGTTATCGTTTATTCTAGGGTTGGCCAAAACACCGGTGCAGTGCGGTACACAATATCCGTGTCCCGTTGCGGGGAGATTTTAAAAAGTATAGGGGTGCGGTACAGTGTGGTGAGTGGAGCGCATTGCGAAACAGGTGATGACGAGCGGTGTGGAAAAATGAATGGTGGTAAGGTGGGATGCGGTTCGGAAGACTGCGGTGCGTCGATCGATCATCTAAGTTCCGCACGAAAGATTTACATTAAATATAGGGTTGCGTGCAGAGTGATACTCATTGAAAAAGGAAAGGGCGGTGCGACAAAATGGACTTTTTGTGAGTGGTGCGCCTATCTGAGGCTGGTTGCGTCGGCCGGCATGCGGCACACAATTTGTAGTCTGTCCCGAATGCAGGAATTTTTATATTTGTGATTGTAATTCAGAATTATAACAGGAAAAAAAGGTAAAGGCGCGCCGACAAAAAATGACTTTTGTGAGTGGTGCCCTATTCTGAGATGGCGGTTGTGGTGCGCCTATTCTGAGGCTGCGGCACACAATTTAGTGTCCTTATGCAGGGATATTTTAAAATGATAGGGTTGCGGTGCCAGTTGATTACTCATTGAAACAGGGTTAAAGAGCGCGGCGCGACAAAATGACTTTTGTGAGTGGTGCAATATTCTGGGCGGTGCTGTTGCGTTGCGGGTACGTGCGTCGTTGCGGCACACAATTTTAGAATCCGAATCAGGGATTATTTTCAAATCTATAGGTTAGCGGTGCGAGGACCACTCATTGAAAACAGGAGGTAAAGCGCGGCGGACAAAAATGACTTTTGTGAGTGTTCGCCTATTCTGAGGCGGTGCGTGTGGTGTGGTGCGGCACACCAATTTTGTGTCCATGCAGGGATATATTTTAGAATGTATAGGTTGCGGTGAAGAAAGAAGTGAGACTCATGAAACAGTAAGGCGCGCAAACAAAAATGACTTTTGTGAGTGGTGCGCCTATTATGAGGCGATGCGGTTTCGTGCGTGCGTGCGGTCCGGTGCAGGCACATAATTTATTTCCGATCAGGCGAGTATTTTAAAAAATTATTATTTGCGGTGCAGAGTGATACGCATTGAAACAGGGGTAAAGAGGGCGAGACAAAAATAACTTTTTGTGAGATGGTGCGCCTATTATCTGAGCGTGCGGTTGCGTGGCACTTGAACGGTGCCGGTGCGGTGGCGGCACACAACTTTTAGTGTCCCGATGCAGGAATATTTTAAAATTATTATAGGGTTGCAGTGCAGTGTGATACTATTGAATCAGGGTTAAAGGCCGGCGCGACAAAATACTTTTTGTGAAGAGTCTCCGCAAACGCTGATGGCGGTGCGGATGCGCTTTATGCGGCCGGTGCGGCACACCAATTTTAGATGTCCGATGCAGGATATTTAAAATATAAGGTGCGGTGCAGAGTGATACTCAGTGAAACAGGGGTAAAGGGCCCCAGCGCGACAAAATGACTTTTGTGAGTGGTGCGCATTCGAGATGAGTGCGGTCGGTCGGTGCGGCTGCGTGCGGTGCGTCCGGTGCGGCACACAATTTTAGTTCCCGATGCAGGGATATTTTAAATTATAGGGTTTCTGCAGTGCAGTTGATACTCATTGAAACACGGCTTATAGAGCGGCGCGACCCGAAAAATGCTTTTTGTGAGTGCGGTGCGCATATTCTGAGGCGATGCGGTTGCGGTGCGGTGCGGTCCGGTTAAGCACACAATTTTTAGGTCCCGGTGAGGATATTTTAAAATTATAGGTTTGCGGTGCAGAGTGATATCATTGAAACAAGGTAAAGGGCAGCGTGAAAATGATGACTGGTGGTGCCATGGGGTGCGGTTCTGAGCGGTGCGGTGCGGTCGGTGCAGTGCACACCATTTTAGTGTCCCGATGCAATAATTTTAATAATTATTTAGGAAGCCGTTGCAGAGTGATACTCATTGAAACAGGGGTTAAGGGCGCGGCGCGACAAGAATGACTTTTTGTGAGTGTTGCGCTTTCTGAGGCCGTGTGCGATTGCGGTGCGTTGGCGCTGCGTGCTGTGCGTCCGATCTGGCCCACAATTTTAGGTCCGATGCAGGATATTTTATAAAATGTATCAGGTTGCGGTGGCAGAGTAATACTCATTGAGACAAGGGTAAAGGGCGGCGCGACAGAAATGATTTTTGTGAGTAGGCGCATATTCTGAGAGCGCTGCGTGCGTGCGTGCAGGCGTGCGGTCAGGTGATCACACAATTTTAGTGTCCCCATCCAGGACTATTTTTAAAAAAATTATTAGGGAAACCAATTGCAGAGTGATACTCCTTGAAACAGTGGTAAGGGCGGCTTGACAAATGACTATTTGTGATGGTGCGCCTATTTGAGTGTTGCGTGCGTCGTTGCGTGCGGTGCGGGCACATTAATTTTAGTGTCCCGATGCAGGAATATTTTAAAATTATTAGATACTTATTTTTAAGATATCATTGAAACAGGGGTAAAGGACGGCGCGACAAAAACTGACTTTTTGGAGTGGTGCGCCTATCTGAGCGGTGCGGTTGCGGCTTGGGTGCGCCGTGCGCACATTTAGAGTCCCAATGCAGGGATATTTAAAAATTGGGTGCGGTGAAGAGTGATACTCATTGAAAAGGGGGTAAAGGGGGCGTGACAAAAAAGACTTTTTGTGAGTGGTGCGCCTACTGAGCAGGGCGATGCGGTGCGGTGCGTTTGGGTAGGGTGAGTGGTGCGCATATTTTAAAATTATAGGGTTACGGTGCAGAGTGTACTCATTGAAACAGCGGTAGAAAGGGCGGCGCGACAAAAAAGACTTTTGTAAGTGGTGCGTCGCAGGGTGCGGTGCAGTTCGGTGCGGTCAGTGCAGCAACCAATGATTAGTGTCCCGATGCAGGGATTATTTAAAATTATAGGGTTGCGGTACAGAGTTACTCATTGAACAGGGTAAAGGGGCGCGCGACAAAATGACGTTCTGAGTTGTGCGCTATTCTGAGCGGTGCGGTCCGCACTTAATTTTAGTAGTTCCGAGGCATAAGGGATATTTTTAAATGACTTTTGTGGTGTGCGCCTATTCTAAGCGTGCGGTGCGGCCGGTACGGCAACACATTTTAGGAGTCCAATGCAGGAATATTTTAAATTATAGTTGCGGTGCAGTAGTGTACTCATTGAACAGGGTAAAAGAGCGGTGCGACAAAAAATTTTTTTTTTTGAGTGTTGCGCCTGATTTTGAGCGGTGCGGGCGTGAGTGCGGGCGTGCGTGCGTGGGGATGCGGTTCGATGCTGCTGCGTGCAGCACACAATTTTGGTCCCATGCACGGTATGTTAAAATTTATTAGGTTCGTGCGAGTGTACTCATTGAAACGTGGTAAAGGGCGGCTGGACAAAATTACTTTTGGTGCGTGGTGCGCCTATCCTAGTGCGGGCGGTGTGGCGGTGCGGTGCGTTGCAGCACCTAATTTAAGTGTCCCGATGCATGGAAACTATTTTAAAATTATAGGGTTGCGGTGCAGAGTGTAACTCATTGAACAGGGGTAAAGGGCGGCGCGCAAAAATGACTTTTTGTAATGGTGCGCCTTATTCTGAGTTGGTGCGCTGCGAACGTGCGTGCCGTTGCGGCTGCGGATACGCACATAATTTTAGCTTCCCGATGCAGGGATATTCTAAATTATAGGTTGCGGGTGGCAGAGTGATAACTCATTGACAACAGAGGTAAAGCGGCGCGACAAAAATGGAACTTGTTGTGAGTGGTGCGCCTATTCTGAGGCGGTGCGGTGTAGTCTGGTGCGGCACCACACTTTTTAGTGTCCATGCAGGATATTTTAAAATATATTGTTGCGGTGAAGAGTATACTCAGGAACAGGTAAAGACGGCGCGAATAAAAGGACTTTTTGTGTGTTGGTGCGCATATATCTGCTGCGGTTGCGGTGGCTGAGTGCGTCAGGTCGCGGCTTTGCCGCACACAATTTTAGTGTCCTTATGCAGGGATATTTAAAATTATAGGGTTGCGTGCAGAGTGATTACTTCATGAACAGGTGTAAGTGTGGCGCGACAAATGAATTTTTGTGGTGGTGCGCTTATTCTGAGCCGTGCGGTGCGCGTGCGGTCGGAGTTGTGCACACATTATTAGTGTCCGATTTCGGGATATTTTAAAAATATAGGGTTGCGGTGCAGAGTGATACTCATTGAAACAGGGTAAGGGCGGCGCGACAAAAATAACTTTTTTGAGAAGTGCGCCTATCTGAGCGTGCGAAGTTGAGTTGCGGTGCGGTCGGTCGGTGCGGACACAATTTTAGTGTCCGATGCAGAAATATTTTTAAAATGTATAGTAGTTGTATTCCAAATTTAAGCATCTAATTAAGGGTAAGGCGCGCGACAAAAAGACTTTGTGTTGAGTGGTGCGCCTATTCTGAGCGGTGCAGTGCGGTGCGGTCAGGTGCGGCCCACAATTTTAGTTTCCCGATGCAGGATATTTTAAAATTATAGGTTGCGGTGCAGTGATACTCATTGAAACAGGGTGGCGGCGCGAATAAAATGACTTTTTGTGAGTGGTGCGCATATTTTGAGGCGATTGCGTGCGTACGTCCAGGCGGCACCCAATTTAAGTGTCGCTGCAGATATTTTAAATTATAGGTTGCTGTGCGAGTGTATAATGAAAAGGCGTCAAAGGAGCGAGACAAAATGATTCTTGTGAGTGGGGTTGCGCCTATCTGAGGCGGTGCGTGCGTTGCGTGCGGGTTGCGGTGCGTTCCGTGCCCGGCACATAATTTAGTGTCCGATGCCAGGGATATCTTTAAAATTAATAGAGTGCGGGGTGCAGAGTATACTCAATTGAAAACAGGGGTCAAGGCGGCGCAACAATGACTTTTGTGAGGTGCGCTATTCTGGGCGGTGTGTGTGGTCCGATGGCACACAATTTTAGTGTCACGATGCATGGATTTTTTAAAATTATAGGGTTGCTGCAGAGTGATACTCATTGAACAGGGTAATGGGGCGGCGCGACAAAAATGGACTTTTTTGCCAGTGTTTGCCTATTTCTGAGTGGTTGTGTGCGGTGCGGTGCGGTGCGGTGCGTTCGGTGTTTTTGGTCCGGTGCGGCCCACAATTTTAGTGTCCCGATGCAGGATATTTTAAATATAGGGTTGCGGTGTCAGGCTGATACTTTCATGAAAAGGGTAAGGGCGTGCGACAAAAAATGACTTTGTGAAGTAGTGCGCCTATCTGAGCGGTGCGTCTTGCGGGTGCAGGCCGTTGCGGCGGCACACAATTTTAGTGTCCCGATGCAGGAATATTTTAAATTATAGGGTTGCGTGCAGAGTGATACTCATTGAAACAGGTGTAAAGGGCGGCGTGACAAAAATTACTTTTTGAGTGATGCGCCTATTCTGCGTGGTGCGGTGATGTGGTCGTGCGAAGGTTACCAGAAGCTAATCACACCGACAAAAATGGTTTTTCAAATTATAGATAGCGATGTGCAGTAGTGAACTCATAAACAGGGGTAAAGGGCGGCGCAACAAAAACTTTTTTAAGGGTAGCGCCTATTCTGAGGTGATGCGGTGCGGTAGCGGTGCGTGCGTGCGGTGCGGTGCGGTAACGGACATTTACATTTTAGGTCCGATGCAGCGGATATTGAAATTAATAGGGTTTGCGGGCGAGTATACTCATTGAACAGTGTAAAGGCGGCGCGACAAAAATGATTTTTGTGAGTGTGCGGCTATTCTGAGGTGGTGCGGTGGCGTGCGTCCTGATGCAGACACCGAATTAGTGTCCGATGCAGGATAATTTACAAATTATAGGTGCGTGCAGAGTGATCTTCATTGAAACAGGGTAAAGGGCGCGCGACAAAATGACTTTTTGTGATAGGTGCGCCTATTCTGGGTGGTGCGGTGCGGGCGACGGCGGTGCTGAGGGGTTGCGTACGCTGTGTCTGGTTGTGGCACACAGTTTAGTTCCAATGAGGGATATTTTAAAATATAGGGTTGCGGTGCAGAGTGATACTCATTGAACGAGTAAAGGGCGGCGCGAATAAAATACTTTTGTGAGTGGTGCGCCATATTCTGAGTCGAGCATGCGGTGCGTCCGTGCGGCACACAATTTAGTGTACCGATGCAGGAATATTTAAAATATTAGGGTTGCGGTGCAGAGTGATACTAAACAGGGGTAAAGGGCGCGCGACAAAAATGACGTTGTGAGTTGTTAATCTATACTAAGGTGCGGTGCGGTGCGGTCGTTCGGCACAACAATTTTAGAGCCCGAGTTGCAGAATATTTTAAAATTATAGCGGTTGCCGGTCAGAGTGAAACCATGAAAACAGGGTAAAGGGACGCGTGTTCGCGAAAAATTTTGTTTTGAGTGTTGCGCCTATTTTGGGGCGGTGCGTGCGTGCGTGCGATGGGTGCGTGCGTGCGGTGCGGTGCGGTGCTGTGCGGTGCGCAACAATTTAGTGTCCATGCAGGATTGTTAAAAAGTTATAGGGTTCGGTGCAGAGGAGTACTTTCATTGAAACAGTTGTAAAGTCGGCGTGACAAAAATTACTTTTTGTGAAGTGGTGCGCCTTATCTGTGACGTGTGCGGATGTGTGCGAGTCGTGCGTTGCAGCACACCTAATTTAAGTTCCCGGATGCAGGAATTGTAAAATTTATAGGGTCGTGCGATGATCTCATTAAAACAGGGGTAAAGGGCGCGCGACAAAAATGACTTTTGTAAGTGGTGCGCCTTTTTTTGGCTTTAGTACGGTGCGGTGCGTGCGGTGCGGTGACGTGTACGGCAACATAATTTTGGTGTCCCATTGCAGGGATATTTTAAAATTATGGAGTTGCGGGCAGAGTGATACTCATTGAAACAGGTAAAGGGCGCGCGACAAAATGACATTTTGTGATGGTGCGACCTATCTGAGGAGTGCCTGTAAGTTCTGGTGCGGCACACATTTAGCTGTCCAATGCAGGATATTTAAATTATATTGTTGCGTGAGATGATACTCATGAAACAGGGTAAATGAGCGGCGCGAATAAAGGACTTTGTGTGTGGGTGCGCTTTCTGAGTGGTGCGTCGGTCGTGCGTGCGTCGTGCGGCACACAATCTTTAGTGTTCCCGGTGCAGGATATTTAAAATTAAGGTTGGGTTTGCGAGTGAGTACTCATTTGAAAACAGGGGTAAAGGTGGCCGAACAAAAATAGTGTATTGCAGTGGGTGCGCTTTTCTGGAGGCCGATGCGTAGCGGTAGACCCAAAGGGCCGGTGATGTCATACTCAAATGTTAGTCGTCCAGAATCAAGGGTACTTATAACATAATAGGTATTGCACGCTTATTGTAATGAACTAATAGCCCATGAGAGATGATACTTCATTAGAACAACCAGCCCCGACACACGACACACACACACACACACACAGGAGCTATCACACACACACACACACACCACACACACACACGACAGGCCACACACACAACCACAACACATACACGCTATCTCAGTAAGATAATCTCGATATATGTCGCGGTATTTCAAAAATCTCGTTTTCTTTTTATTAAACGTCAACTAAGAATGAAATTGCCGTTTTAGATTTGCGTATAGCTGTTGCTATGTGTATGTTGCTCAGTTGCACAGTTGCAGTTTGTTGTACATCTTTGTCTATCATATATTTTAGTGTCTCTCCTCTCTCGAGTGCCATAATATTATATAAATTATTTATTCCGAGAGACGTTGTATAGGTTAATTTTATACTTTACAAACACATAGTTTGTAGTAATAGTGTTCTCTGACGTCGACTCAATATTAGTGTATATATTTTTGTTTATTGCTTAAAACATATTTGTTGCGGCTATTCTGAGGCGTGTTTGCTCTAGCGTGCTATTAATCTTTCTATAGAGTGACCCGCCCACTCATATTTTAGTTTTCCCACGTATTCAGGGATTATTTTAAAAAATTATAGTGAGCTAACTGTCAAGAGTGATATAACTCATTAGAGAAAACATGCTGCAGTCTGTTACAGACATACAAAGGCGGCGCCTAGATAAAGAATCCTCTTTTAGTGTAGATGGTTGCGCATATTCTGAGGGGCGTGGGACGGTCCAGTGCCCGAGCACAGCAAATTTAAGGTCCGTTGCGGATATTTAAAATTATAGGTTGAGTAAATCAGTGATATATGTGGCACACGGGATAGCTCTAAAACTATCGAATATGAATACAAAGAGGAGTTCAACAGACGCATCGTACGACCATAAACATGCGACTTATCTCGTGCAGCTGCGCCTGCGGTCCCCTCATTCTTAAGATCTGAGTCGGTGCTGTCGTTCTGCTAGTGTTGCTCGGTGTGCAAAGTCACATTTCGAAGTGCGATTACTGGTGGCTGACACAGTGTAGTTGTCACGAATGCTGGAGAATTCTTAATAATTAAAATAGGTTATGCACGTTTCTTTATACACGCACTCCGAATCGCAGAGTTAATATCATATTAAAAGAGTAAAAAGCTGACGACGACACAAAATGTAGTTTTTCATGCGAGTGGAGTTGCAGATTAAATTATGCTAGGCACCACACAGCGCTGCGTGACGACTTCAGAAAAGTTGAGTGACACTGTTGCAGTCCGAATAACACACGATAATAATTAAAGCGTATCTCACCACGTTGCACATAAGAACTAAGTATACATATAAACAAAGTTTATAGCGTTCAGCAGCTTAAAGCAAATGATAATAATATTGAACAGAGTTGAGAATACACGAGCAACAAACAAGAGTAGACGACATAAAATTCAGCAACCTTTTTCTTTCGAGTGTTAGCGCATATTCTAAGGGTCATGCGTGCTCAAGCATAACATATGTTAATGCGTTCACGCGTGCCTGTGTATCATTCAGCTCACAGTTGTGCAATCACACACACACTATTTTAATGCTGTCTCTATACTCTGAACCAGAATAAATTTTAATTGTGATATATGAATTAAGAAAAAGTGTAGTCAACATAGCAGAACTATTAATAACACATTGAAAACACACACATAACGACGAGTCAAACAGGCACTACGAGACACAGCCTAAACCACCACAAACACCTGAGCAACATATGTTAATTATATGCTAACGTAAACAAAGTTTCACATTAATAAAGCTAACATAGCAATCACCTGAACTAAGAATATAATTGTATAGATACGAAAGATCCGTTGACACGTACCTCTATGCACGAATGCAGGAACTTCTCGACAGTAGCAGAGAATGTCACGACAGCTTGCACAGCCATAGGATGGTAACCGTGCAAACACTTTAAGCGAGTGTACTACGAAATGAGCAGGTAAGCACTATTCTAACACTTATTTATGCATAGCGCAGTGTGCTAGTGAGTGATAATAATCACTAGAATAATCAATAAGAGGCTTAATCCTCTCTACGCGCAACACTTAAGATCGATACGTATTATTTGTATGTGGTGTAGTCAAACCATATTTAGTCGAGTTATTGCGGTATCCGTTAACCTCACCTCTCGTCCGGTGTAGCATTATCCTCAAAGCATGAATTTTCAGTCGATCACACGACTAGCAAAGCGACACACACAAACCTACATCTATCAAAGCATTCATCTATGAGCAGCAAAGCACTATCATTACATCAGCATCCACAAGAAACACACACGAGCGACACACACACAGGAATATATGCTAACGTAACATAAGTTTTTAGTTGAAAAAAGATAATCAAAAGGCTATGGATGGCAGATCTAGGGAAGCGCGCAGATATTTCACTGAAATACTATCACACTCGTAATCCAATCCATGTGTTTGAGGAATAAAATGCGTGAATCGAGCAATTACTACATACGCAGGAAAACCTTAACATACCTTAAGCCACGAACTAAAACAGTGCGTGAGATCCAGTGTGAACTCCTACTGAGCATGTACCAGTAAATACCCTTATCATCAAGCAAAGAGATCTATAGACAAACGGGATGTGACGACGAACTAACCCATACGACAGCTGCCATACCAAAAAGTTAATAACCTACTTCACACTTTGTTACTTCTAACTATCTCTATCTCAGCATGTCAATCGCGTCGTATAAATATTAAACTATGAATTAGTCTAATGCTAAAATCTCAATATCACATAAACCACCCTGAATAGATTTTATATATGGTTCAGCACTTATAACACTGAGAACTTTCTAGGAACCAGCTAAAATGGTTGTCAAATGATAATGAGCGTCCAGCATAATAAAATGCAAATTAAGTTCCACACACGACACATCACAAGCACCCATCCAACACACTCCAGAACCACTACACATCTGAGAAACACTTACATAATTCTGCCACATATTACCACCGTTAAACCATCACAACTTGGAGTATAATGTTTCACCGAAGTCAGAAATTCGATATAGCTTCATTCTATGAGATTCAAGTGGAGATAAATACTCTGGTAAAGTATAGCAGATATCCATGTCGTAGTTCACACTCACTCCTTCACAATAGACTCGGAACACGCAATCTTTTTGAGATGAGATCACCTCTCACCCTCAAGCCCAGCGATGCAGTATAAAATTTCTATGATATACATGCATCACAGGCACGCATAACAAAGTTTCCTAATTACTTAACAACGATCAGTTTCTCATTATTTATTGAACGTGAATAGATCCAAGTCGTGTATAGCATGATCATACAAAAACGTAACCTATCAGGCTATGCGTGTCTTGCGATTATAATCTCGTCGAATCTCATCACCAATTTATCAGAATGCTCGTCTATATGGCTTAAATCTTTGCTGGCATTTATCCCACGGTAGTAGGTGGTCCATAGCATATTAGTTAATAGCTTTTACTTTTCTATTATAGGCTAGGTATCTTTAGTTGCCCTACTTTCTACCCAACCTCTGTCTGATTATCATAAAGTATGCTGACCAGCGTACACATTTAAAAATAAAACATATATAGCAGTCAAATATTCTTAGATCAAAGTTGTTGTTAACATTTTTTTTTAGAACAACCCCACCAAAAAAATTAAATATATTATACAAAGAATTCATTCATTATACCTTGTATTTATCATCTATACTATTTGTCATTAATTCCCCAAGCTAAACATTGTCTACTGATTAGATATTCATATTTTGTTTGGTAAATGGCCCCCTATAAAACATTAAGCAGATGGATTAGATAAACACCTAAGACGTTTCAGAGGTATAGGGATAAATAATATTATTTTGTATAACTTATTCTCTGTTCAAAATAGTTTAACACATTTGTTAGCTACTTTTACGATAGATTCATACGTGATCAGCGTAGTGATGGAGAAGGTGCCGGGAACATAACGATTTTTTTCATGTATTAATTATGGTTGGAAAGTGTGCCGGAGGTCAGGTATTTATGGAGTGTCGACACCTAGAAAAAGGATCTCAAATCATGTAGAGGGTACAGGAGGAAGGTGGGGTCGCACATCTAAAATATATGGTTTGCGTTATAAGAAACTATACTTGAAAAACTATAAACACTCTAAGTAAACAACTTGGTCGATATAATTAGTTTGTTTTTTTTAGTATACAAATTATATTGATATTGATGGATAATACGTCGAGTTACCAACTCTGATATGTCTAAATAAATTGTAGTGAGGTGTTTGGGACGTTTTCGATGAAATGCCAGTAATTCCCATCTTTCCCCAGAAACGATAACATATAGGGGCGCAGCCCTATATAGTGCGCGCACTGATGCGGCGCACTCATATGTTGAAGGATAGGTATATGATAATAAAAGTTAAGTCAGCGCATATTATTATACACATCCACTAACCATCTCAATTTTAGGTGTATCAATAAACACATATTAATAATTTAAGAACTAGTTTTAGCGCCCGGTAGAAAACGGACTCCAGTTATATTATTAAGTGGACGGATCTTAGCTCTTTTAGGCTGACAATGTGATTTCTGTATATCAATCATTTTCAGACATGCTGAATGATAGGTTGTGAAGAATTATGATGAGTCTAGCATTGATAAAAAGCCTGTATAGTACATCCGATATTTTTAGTGAATATCAAAGTCATGTTTTGAAATGCTTTTAATGATAGTGGGAGGGTGGAATGTAATGAATCTTTATCAGCTAATCTAGAGCCGTAGTCGGTCTCTCATGTTCATCAGCAACTCTGCTCAGTAAGGAGTTGACTCCGAGTGCTGCAACTGTGATGTGCTCGAGTAGCACGGCCTAAAACGATGTTTCACAGTATAATTTGATATTCTCACGACGCAACCGAAGCATTGTTGGAGAAGGTACTTTATGATAGATAATAATTGCAGTTCCATGTATATTAGAAGAAGAGGATGGGTGTAGTGGCACCAAAAATTGAGCTGCATCTTCATAAAGTGGAGTATTAAAATATAGTAGTATAACACACATCTACACATACAGACAAATAAATTTCAAATGGGGATAGCAGTTTAGTAGAATTTTGAGTAGTTTTGAGGTAGTGTTCATTTATCTATTTAATATATTGGTCCCGGTACGTAGAAAGGAAGTTATAAAGAATGATTGTTTTCCGTACCGGACAGAACAAGGCTTGTCAATACCTGATTGCCTTTGATTCTTCAGACATATATAAATATATAAATATTCCGAAAATTACATTATATTATTATTAATTAATATTATAATATATATATATAATATATACTTATAATATTATATTATATATATATCACTAATAATATATATATATAATATATACTTATATATAAAATATATTTATATACTATAAATATATATATATATAATAATATATATATTATAATATTACTTAACTATTTACATATATATACTACCTATATATATATATATAACTATATATATATACTATATATATAATATATATATATATATATATATATATATTATATATATATATATATATATATATATTTATATATATAATACTATCATATACTATATAAAGTATATTATAGTATATATATAGTATATATATATTATATCATATTAATATATATTAAATATATATTTATATATATATATATATATATATATATATATTATATACATTAAATATACTATTATATTACTATATTATAATATATATATATATATTATATATATATTATATATATATATATATATACATTATCACATATGATATAATATATTATATATATATAACTTATACATATATATATACATCATCTATATTATAATATATATATATATATATATATAAATATATATATATATATATAATATATATATATATATAAATCTATATATATATATATACAATATATTATTATATATATATTTATATATATATACATATACTATATATATATATATACATCACTTATATATATATATGATATTATTAATACTACTATTATACTATAATAACTTTATATATATATATATATATATATATGATTTATATATAATATATACTATAATAGTATATATATATATACTATTATATATACTAGGTATATGTAATATATATATATAATATACTGATATATAATATATATATATATATATCAATACTAAAATCATATAATACTATCCTATAGATATCTATATACATAATATCTATATATTATTATATACTGATAAATAACATAATATATATATATATATATAATTAAATATATATATAAACACGATACTATATAATAACTATATATATACTATATTATTATAATACTATATATATATATATATATATACATAATATATACATATATACTAGGTATGATTTTATCATCCTAATTATATTATATTAACTATAATAATTTATATCATATAGTATATATATATTATCATATATTTTATAATATGCTTAATTATACTTTTTATTTAATAATTGCTATTCTTTGATTGACTCAAAAAACTGTCTTCTTACAAAAATTATATTGATATTATACATCCTAATATTCATCTTAAGTACATTTTGTCCTCTATTACAACTTGAATCGACTTGAATTGGTAAAAGTTACTCGATTATCAAAAAAATTAAAATGCTTTCTTATGTATCGATAATATGAAAGCCTTGTCAGAAGATCACGATTTTTTTAATATGCACTCTAATACTATATATATATAGTATATATTGTATATTATATATATAGTATATATATATATATAATTACTACTCTAAATATAACTATACATTATTCACTCCACGCTCATTTATAACTATTATATAGCTTGTATATACTGGTATATGACATATATCAGCAATCCGGTAATCGATAGGCTATCATCATACGTAATATATATATATATGATCATATATATATATATAATATAATTACTCCAAACTATATATATTATTATATAACCCATTATATATATATACTCATATAAATATAATACTATTATATATTTCAATCCTACTCTACTATATTCTCTACTAGTCCATACTAATAACAATATTATTAGATTAAATAAGCTATTATAATATATTATATATAATTATATATATTTATCATATTAAATTAGTATATTATAGATATAAATAAGCTATATAATATATATATAACTACTATATATATATATATATATATATATATATACTATATATATATATACATACATATTATATATACAAAATATATATATATATATATATTAGTATAGGAATATACTTACTATATATATAATATATTTTTACTATATAATACTACTATATATTATTTTGATAAACACATAATATGATATTCACTATCATATTATAATTTTCGATATAAAATTTAGGTATTCTGGGAATAAAAATATATGTAAGGTAGACAAATTTATATTATTATACTACTATATATATAATACATATAGTTTATATATAATATAATATATACCTTTATCTTTCATACTTATAACTAGTTACCCTACACTCTGAAGCTAACAATGCTGATTACTACCTACACTCATTTAGTAGTTACATACTCATCACACCACTATTCGTATATTACAACTAATACACTAGCTATGACTAGTTTCCCTAAAATCTAACAAGCATCTAATATCTACCTACTATATATGATATATTGATAGTACTATTATATATCTATCATATTAGATATATATATATAGTATATATATATATATATTACATACAGATTGACAAATTTATGCCGTTGTAATACCTATATATATATATATATTATATTCATACTACTATATATTACCTATATATTATAGATATATAATATAATATATTATACTATACCTATATACTATATATTATTTATAATATAATATACTATATATATATATATATATAATATATATATATATATAATGTGGTATTCTGTGTACAACGCTTTAGGAGACAAAAAATAATTTTCTTTGTTCCTAGATTCCCTTTACTCACTAACATAAAGCTAATGGACTTTTTTACTCTTAACGAAAAGTAATGAAATACATAAAGAAAACATTAGAGAAAGCTATTTTAAAAACGACGCATTCGTATCTGCCAATCAGAGATAGAATGTCTTACATAAAAGAAATGACCAATAGAATATACTTGGGCAGTTGTAAGTTCATTGGCAAATTGAATTGTTACAGGGGAACAAAATTTCAAAAAAGATGTTGACTTATTTTTTTTTTTCAAATTTTTTTTTCTTTTTCTATTTATATATCTTTTATCATTAATTTATTTTTTCTAATATTTGTTATTTATTCTTAATATTTGATAACGTTTCAATTAATGTAGTCTTGTAATTATATATAGTATATATATACATAATTATATATATATGTATATATATACTATAATATATGTATATAATTATAGTTATATATGTATTATATATATATATATATACTATATATATGAAAAACCATATCATAATATCTATATAAAACTATATCAAAATTCACATTTATTTCTATACTAGTTGAACTATTCATCATATTCATCATAATATATATATTAACTAATATATACTATATTATATATATAATAACCTAAAAATATTTTAATACTCTACTATATATTATATATATATATAATTTACTTATCTATATTATAATTCTTATATATAATATAATATATATATATAATATAATATAGATATACGCATACCACTACTACTATTATATATGAATTTATCTTATAGCTATATACCTATTTATATTATAAAAATGGATATCCGATTCTAATTGGACAGTAAAAATACTCTTATCATTGCTACCTTACTAACACTGATTCCCACACTTTGGACGGGTTGGCGGTTGCAACAAGAGGGTTGGATTGTACCACGAGAAGCAGGTGCAAATCAATATATATCAATATAATACGACTATATATATTAATACATCCAGAGCACTTCATATAATATATACTATATATACTACTAATACTATATATAATATAATATATACGTATATATTAAATATATATTATATATACTATATACAGTATATTATGCATATATATGAGTTATCAAACTATTGTCCTATTACTTTATTATTATTTATATATATATATTATTATATACTCATATATAACTATATATTATATAATTAACTCTATATTAAGTATATATATATATCCACATAGTATATATATAACAAAACTAGTAATATATATATATATATAATACTATATATACTATATATATGTATATATATACTTTATATATAACTTATTATAGTATATATATATATATATCACTATAATATATATATATATACTAAATATATATATAATATATATATATAATATATTATATATATTTATACTATACTATAATATCTATAAATATATATACTATATATAATATATATATATATATAATATATACTACTAACTTATACTACTCACTTACCTATATATCAAACATATGTATATTTATAATCAATATACTATATATATACTAATATATTACTATAATATACTATACTATAATATACTAATGAATATATATAGTTAACTATACTATATCAGATTTACATAGCAAATATTTATACTCATATACCTTCACTCATCACATAATAATATATATATAGTATATTCTATATATATACTAGATATATTATATATATTATATATATACTATATATATATATACTATATTCTATTAATATTATATATAGAGGGTATATATAATATATAATATATATATATATGCATATATATAATAATAAATTATACTATATATACTATACTATATTAACATATATATATATACTATATATATATATATATACTATATATATATAATATAATATATATATATATATATATATATAACTATATATATATATATTTTATATAAATACTATTATATATATATTGTATATATAATATTATATATATATTATACTATATAATATACTATATATACTATATTCATAATTCATATATATATAGTATAATATATATATAATATGATATATATAATAATATATATATTATATATATATATATATATATATATGTATATTTCACACCTCATGGGAATAACCACATTCTAGGAGAGAGAATTGCTCTACGTAATTACTACTTAGGATCCAGACGAGGATTCGAACCCTAGCCCTTTATTATATTTTATTTCTTTTCATTATGTAATAAATTTTATTTTTTTTCTTACTTTTATTATTTTTAAATAAGATTTTTAATTAATTTTAAATTTTTTTTTTTTTTAGTTTTACTTTATTTTTATATTTAACCTTTATAGCTGGTGTCTTAAAATGAAAAGCTTCTGGGCACATTCATTAGTGAATCTACGATTGCGTTATAGATGAAGCTGTGATTCACCGAAAAGAAACTCACTATAGTATATACTGGTTGAATGGCATTCTAAATCAGTTTTAGCGAGCTCAGTAAAGTAAGGAGACGATTCACAATTGTCAAGCTAACAAGGTATGGGTCTTCATCTGCCTTCGAACT
Source organism: Trachelipus rathkii (assembly GCA_015478945.1). Lineage (NCBI taxonomy): Eukaryota > Metazoa > Arthropoda > Malacostraca > Isopoda > Trachelipodidae > Trachelipus > Trachelipus rathkii. The sequence continues at coordinate 16,805 of JABUQX010070791.1, read as the reverse complement.
TTTGAGCTTTTGATATTCTTCAATCACTGATAAGACTTTTCTTAACAGCTGTGCATCAAGCGTTTAATCACTGCTTGAAGTTGAAATAATGTTCATTGATTCAGGAACCCTTTTGATACCAGATGTAGGACCTGTTTCTGCAGCATCTCTTTCTGAGGTCTTTTGCTCTCTTTTGGAAGGTGTTGTCTACATCAGTTCATTACAGAGTGGTCCTATGTTGATCCTAACTCTCTGTAAAGTATGTGGTTCAAGAAGTTTGCTTCTCAAACTGGGATTTTGAAAAATTACTATTGGGTTAACATCATTACTTTAAAGATATTGAAATTTATTGTTCATTTCAAGCTTTAAGATTTCTGTCACTTTTGAAGCTCTCTGAAAATTAGTTACAATCATTTAGCACAAATTTAGTTTCGCAACCAGAGTACCAGTCTGACAAATAGCACTGACATAGTCTGTCAAAGAACACGTAAATGGACTTATTAGCAAACTATCCTATGCTAACATTATCGAAGGGGTTATGACGAGCAATACAATTATTTAAAATTGAATTATCATCAGGTGTGAGAGGGTTTCAACAATTTTATTCATTCTTACAGGTATATGAAAGCTAATGTTTCAACTTATTTGAGAGTCTTGCGTAGCAGGAAATTTACGTACGATCCAATTAATTTTTTTCAGCTTCCATATTTTGAGCTGCAGCTGAATATTTCAAATGAATAGCTCTCAACCTAAACATAGATCACGCATCCAAGTCACATTTTTGAGCAGCAATGCCATTCCTACTTATTAATTGAATCTGATTTTAAAAACTTCACATTTTTCTCTTCTGACAAAATAAGTGGTTTTTTTCATATTTACTAATGCATCTCTCACAATGCAATAATGTTGACATGGGTAAATCTTCCATCTATCAAACACTGAATTAAACGTAGTCTAAAAATATTAGCCAGTATGGCAATCTGAAAAAGATTCTGTACATTTCACCAATATATCACACCTCAGGAAACTTTTATCAATGCGTGACACTGGATTGTTACCAGATACCCCCCTTTACAAGAGTATCGCAAAAAATTAGCAGTCTCTGTTAAGGACACAAGATACTAAAGAGAGGAACACACAACTCGCTTGTATATTTGAATTTTCATTTCAACTCCTTAGTTATAGATGACTGAAAGCATTTGCTATCATCTTACAATCACCACCAGCATTTGATGATGAAAATACGGATACGGTTGTTGAAAATGATGTAATATCCGCAGATGCGCACGAACACGAATATCTGGTCCACCTCTAATACTATATATATATATATATATATATTATATACTACTATATATATATATATATATACTATTATAATATTATATATATATACTATATATATATATATAAAGTATATTATATATACTATCTACTATATATATATATATATATATAACTATACCACTACATATATATATACTATAAATACCTAACTATAAATATTATATACTTATATATAATATAATATATATTATAAATAATACATTATACATAAAACTCATATACAAATACATATAATATACTATATATACATAATACATATACATATACACTATAATATACATATATACATATATATATACATATACATATACATATACATAATACATATACATATACATTACTAAACATATACATATACTAATATATATTAGAATCCCACTCATTTACTGATATTAATAAAGAGGAAGTTTCTTAATGTATTACGATATACAATTATTAATGGAAGAAGGTAAAGGAGAAGCGATTAAAAGCTTCTAAAAGAAGGAAGATGTCTTCCCCTCTTCAAGTTATTACTTCCTTAAAAGAACCGTAAAGGTTTTTAAAGGACCTACTTAAAAACTTAATGAAAAACACTGCATTTTACGGGGGTCTTTATTCTTTTCTTCCTTTTCGTAGATGTTACACGTAACGAACACATTTCATTATATGTATGTATGTATGTATGTATGCAGTGGCGTTTCCAGAATTTTTTTTCGGGGGGGGCCAGACAAAAATCGTTTCTTATATATATATGATATTGATACCCTATATAAGGGTAATCCTACCAAAACTATTCACCGCTAAGCCTTCTTAATATGTAACACGCTGCTTATGATGTCGACTAACATCATATCCTATCATACTCGAACCATATAACTCTCTGAGACTATTGCATTCTATAGTCATAATTAACGGATTATTGATACTTAAATAATGCCTCTAATGTGTCAAAAAATTTCGGGGGGCCTATGGCCCCTGGCCCCTGGCCTCTGGCCCCTGGCCACTGTATTGTATGTAAGTATAGTATGTATGTATGTATGTATGGATGTATGTATGTATGTATGTATGTATGTAAATTCTTCTTCTTCTTCTTCTTCTTCTTCTTCTTCCTTCTTCTTCTTCTTCTTCTTCTTCTTCTTCTTCTTCTTCTTCTTCTTCTTCTTCTTCTTCTTCTTCTTCTTCTTCTTCTTCTTCTTCTTCTTCTTCTTCTTCTTCTTTTTATTTTTCTTATTATTATTATTCTTCTTCTCTCCTTCTTCTTCTCTCTTCCTGCCTTCTTGCTTCTTCTTCTTCTTCTTACTTCTTCTTATTATTATTATTATTATTATTATTATTATTATTTATTATCATATTATCATCTATTATTATTATTATTATTATTATTATTATTATTATTATTATTATTATTATTATTATTATTATTATTATTATTATTATTATTATTATTATTATTATTATTAATTATCATTATCATTATCATTATCATTATCATTATCATTATTATCGTGCATTTCATTCATCATTCATTCATTATCATTATCGATTATCATTATCATTATCATTCATTATAATTATCATTATCATTATCATTATCATTATCATTATCCTTTTTGTTTAACTCTCTTGCTAAAATATCTTCCTCTGTGATTTGCATATTCCTCTTTACACTCTAGAAGGTATTAAATAACTTTAGCAATTAATAACTTAGAGATTATCTCTGGAGATTAGCTGAAAGATACAATACTTTGTATGGATGAAAATGTTCAAGATATTAGATACAATATATAAGATAGAAGATTAATAATACGCGGCAATTATGTTATAATTTAGAAGATAAATAATACAAGATATAAGTTTAAAGATACATTTTATAAAAATTTTACAAGACACAAGAGGCTAGATGTGAAATAAAAGATACATGATGCAAGATACAAGTAGTTATATGTGACATGGAAGATACATGGTTCATGATTCAAGATAGTACAAGATATGATATGAATATACTTGTTTTCTGGGTTTCCTGATAGGGAGCACATTGAAGTGAAAAATATTCAGATTAGGTTAAAATTATTATTCACAAGCAAACGGTGACATACATATTGACAGGTTGACGAATTGACAATCCAGTTTATTGGCAATTGAAACTATTACTGGTTTCTAAACTGAAGTTAAAATACTCAGTCTTAATCGTACCTTATTGGAATTGATTAACATTATGTGCCTAAGTATTATTATTATTATTATTATTATTATATTATTATTATTATTTATTATTATTATGTATTTTCTTATTATTTTATTATTATTATTAATATTATTATTATTAATATTATTATTATTATTATTATTATTATTATTATTATTATTATTATTATTATTATTATTATTATTATTATTATTATTATTATTATTATTATTATTATTATTATTATTATATTATTATTATTATTATATTATTATTATTATTTATCCATTATTATTATTATTATTATTAACATTATTATTATTATTATTATCATTTCGGTATTTAGGCCTCTATATGTGTTGGTTTATGATTTAAAAATCATAAAACAAATTATAATTTATTCAATAAAATATAAATAACAACAGTCTCCCCTTTATTGAGATTCTCTCTTTTTTTTTTCTTCGTAAGTTCAATGAGCAGTCACTGCCTTTTTCTGTGTTAACCGCCTTGCCAACTTATTATTTTGAAAATCTTTGTAAATTTAGGAGAGTCGATTCTGCTTGTTCGCTGAATCTTATCCATAAGTTTTTGCCACCCTTGCATGAAGTTGAGTCCTTGTTTTGTAATTCCTGATTTCTATTCATTCTAGCGACGCATAGCCAAGCACCGGTAGCTGCGAGTCAGCTCCGAAGTGCAAGCATGAAAGAGAGCGGGAGAGAATGGGAGAGAAGTGAAGAGAATACTCAACACGGCAGGGGGAAAAACCTTTATTTAATTTTGTTCGTACTTATGTCAAAACTTTGCTTACGCAAATCGTGGCACAAGTAGGAACATAAATTTTAATATTTAAGAATAATTATGCTTTAAGATGCTACATTAATTACTTCCCATGCTAAACACGGAGTGGTAAAGTAGTATAAATAATAAATAAAAAAATAATAATCAATTCAAATTAAGAGTACATATTAGATACGGCATTCTAAACATGCGCACAAATATATAAAAACATTTCAAATGACTAATGCCTATAATAAAAAAGAAAATATATGTGACAATGACATTCCAATATATAAGCATATCTGATTATGTGCGTAAACATAAGCACTAAAATTAACATTGAAATGTAAGAGATTACAAAAAGTAAAATTTTATGTAAACAAATCAGAAATTATTATACAATGAAAGGTACATTCAAATAAAAACATATTGGATTATATCGTTAGATATAAGCAAAATATACAAACTCCCTTGAATGCCAAGAAAAAGAAATACAAATGTTATATTACAAATATTAGATATGTCGCACACACAGTTGTTCCCTTATGAGAATGCATTTGACGATGAATTCGTGACATTTTGACATTGGTTCGAGGAAGATTAAAATTCGCATACGTGTAAGATCATCTTGTCCACCATAGGCGCAAAATTGCGCGTCTCATTTCGAAAAGAGAAGCTCTGACACTTGGATGAGACTAAACGTATAGGAAGATTTTAAAAAAGACCAACTTTTGCGATTCTTGGTTGGTATTAGGATTTAAGTGGCTTCATAGCCACCAACATGGGCGTCACTCCACTGAGTAATTTTGAAAAACGATTATGAAGTGTTGACGACCCAGGTATGAGGGAAAATTGAAGGATACAGTTCCAGTTTTTGTGCAATATGTAAACTTCTTCAGTTTTAAAGACAAGAGAGATGTTACTGAATTATTCAGAATTCAAAAAGGAGCCTGAAGGTTCGAATTCCATACAAATTTCATAAGCTTAATCCAAACATTATTGAGAAATGGATAAAAGAAGGCCTATCGATAAATGTTCGGTTCCGGTTTGTTTTACAGCTCATTTCTAGGAGTTTCTGATTTGATTTTTTAGTATTGTTATGTTTTTTCTTTTTTTCATTTTGGTTATTTTCTATTGGAGACGAACTTTTCTGTTGAAGATGAAGGAGTTAGAAGGAAAGAGTATAAGTATCCAATTCTTCGTTGTTTGGCATCGTAATAAAAAGTAACTGGTGAAATGTTGAGTTATCAGAAGGAGCTGGGTGTTTTACTTCCGGGGTTACAAATATATAGGGACCCTTAAAATAAGTTCTTTGATGATATTTGGTTTCGGTATATAGACCTCTATATGTATTGGTTCGATGCATTTAAAAATCATAAAACAAATGATGATTTATTCAATAAAATATAAAATAACAACAGTCTCCCCTTTATTGAGATTCTCTCCTTTTTTTTCTTCGTAAGTTCAATGAGCAGTCACGGCTTTTTCCTGTGTTAATATATATATATTACACTATATATATATAGTACTGATACTATATTTATACTATAATATACTATATATATATATATACTTATATATATATAATATATATATATAATATACACTATATATATACTCCATATATATATATTAATACATTAATAAAAGAATACAAACACACCAAAACTGTAATGAGTGTATATATATATATAGGTATGGTATATACATATACATATTCATATATATATATAGTAAATATAATAGTATATACGTATATACACCTAGTATACTAGTATACTATACTATATATATATATATATATACTATATATATATAACTTATATAATATACCTATATATAATATACTATATATATACATATATATAGTATTATTAAATATATTACAATTATATATAATATAAACTATTATATACTACTCATATATATATACTATATAAGCTATAACCTATTACCTACTATATATAATCTATACTATATAAACTACATTTATATATATATAAATATATACTATAATAATAGTATATATATATTATATAACTAAATTATATATTTACTAATATACTAATATTAATTAACCTATATATACTAAAATTTATATAAAAAACGATACTATATATACTATATATATGTTCTTTGATGATATTTTGGGTTCTTGTATATAGACCTCTATATGTATTGGTTGATGATTTTAAAAATCATAAAAACAAAATGATGAATTTATTCAAAAAATATAACATAACAACGCCTCCCCCTTTATTGAGATTTCTGCTCCTTCCTTTTTCTTTGTAAAGTTCAATGAACGCCAGTCACCGGCCCCTTCCTGTTGTTAAATAATTAGAATATAATCTATATAATATTAATATATACGATATATATACTATAGTATATATATATAACTATATATATACTGCTATAGTATATTATATATACTATATAAAATAAAAAATAAAATATATATAAATAGTATATACTATATATCATAATATATATAATAATATTATATATATATTTATAAATTATATATAATTTCAATATATAGTACTATATATATATAGATATACTTATATATATATAACTATATTATAATATTAATACTATTAGTATCAATTATATATATCATATATATAGTACGTTATAATATTATAACCCTAACTACTATTATATATATAGATAGTTATATAGATATAATATATCTACTATATATCTACTATATATATATATATGTATATCATTACTTATTATATACCTATTATATATATACTATAATCAATAGCATCGTGAATGAAAATAATTATGATATATCTACCTGCTATTGAACATGATGCAATATACTTACATATATATCATACTACTTATATAACTATATAAACTATAGTATTACTACATTATTTATCCTCACACCAGGTTATATTATACTATTCCTCCATCGTATATTATAGCTATCATATTCTTATTATATTAACCATAGTATTTACTATACCTTATAGCTACTATACGTCTATATACTATATCATATCTATATCACATCATTATTTTATATACTTATTCAATCACTATAATATACCATACTATATCTACTATATAAAATATATAAATACCAGTCTACTTAATAATTCTATATAGTCTACAATTATACACTATTATAGCTATATCTACTATAGATCTAAGTCAATACAAACTTATACTATCAGTACTTATATATATTATATATACTACTTATACTATAACTTCTTTACACTAACATTTGTTTTTACTATTCTAACATTAATCTTTGTTTTAATAAAATAAAAAAATTATGACGATTTAAGCCTCTTCCTAAATTCAGTGAAGTTTACAAAAAGCATATACCACTTATTGTAGGTCATTTAACACTTTTTTTCGATATTTCTTCCACAAGCCCTACATATTCATTATACCACCACTATACTTATACCTCTGGATAATATCACATTACCTAGTAATATATACTATATATTGGATAACTATCATATACTATATATATACTATATACCTACTATAGTAAATGATGAGTAATTTATCTATATGCTATATTTATTTCATAAAGAGAAAGTTTAAATATATATATATAATTTGTATATAAATATTACTATATAATATACAGTATATATAAATATATATATATACCTATATATATAATATATAATATGATATATATGTTAAAAAACACCATAATACACTTTAGCACTTGTGACAAAACCTAGGATTTTATGCTTGAACTCTTCTTAACTTTTAAAAGCGTACGTAAAGGACATTTTCTATTGATGGGCTAACTAGAGATATAAGATTTACATACTTTATTACGATGATGTAACAAACCTTTGAAAATGTAGAAAACATTATGCGTTCCCAAAAAAAATACCATGATTTATTAGTTATTATTTCATTATATAATATCTATATTATATTATTAATATTATATTATATCTATTATTAATGTATTTATTATTGATTATTATTACTATTCATTATATTATTATTATTATTATTCATTATACTATTTTTATTATTATTATCTAATTATCGTATTATTATTTATTATTATTATTATCTTTATTATTATGTATAATTATTATTATTATTATTATGTTATTATTATTCATTTATTATTATTTATTAATTTAATTATTATATTATTATTATTTTAATATTATTATATTATTTTAGTTATATATTTATTATTATTATTATTTATATTATTATTATTACATATTATATTATTATTATTTATAATTCATATTATTCAATTCATTATTATTTATTATTATTATTATTATTATCATTATTAATAGTCGAGTTAAGTAGTAGTCAGTATAGTTAGTAGTAGTAGCAGTCTACTAGTCATTATAAATTATTTATTATATTATATATATTATTCATTATTATCTCATTATTATTATATATTCTATTTTATGTGACTATTCATTCTATTATTAATTATTGATTATTACTTAATTAGAAATTTGATGAAAAAATACTTATTAATATTATTTCATGATTATATCTCATTACTTTATTATTATTGATTATTATATATTATTATTATTATATTATTATTATTATTATTTTATTATTATGATATTATTATTATTATATTATTATTTACGATATTATATATAACTAATATTATATATATTATACATATATTAAATACCTATCTATACTAGTATAATATACTCGCTATATATCTATATACTACTAACAACTCATCACTATATGATATACTATACTATTTTAAACTATAATTAACTATTTATAAAAAAATTATTACCATATAAATTAGTATATATAAGTATATATATCATATAATTATAATATATAATACTATATATTATAATACCTATATTATAATATATATATATCATTGTATATCTATATATCTATATACTTATCACATTATACTATACTTATACTATAATATATATACACCATCACTTAATCATATAGATATTAATATATACTACTATATATACTACTATACTATACTACTTATATGGTATATTATCCCTATGGTACTATATACTATATTATAGTATTAATATATATATTGCATATACATATATATATATAATATTAAATTACTTAGTAAGACCTCTCCTAATATAACTTTATCGACCATTGCTATTAACCAGATAATAGCTATCTAACAATCATTGTAATTACATCACCTCCCACTATAATCACCTGCAACACGCCTACCTATATATCATTGACTATACTCACTTATATTTAAACCTATATCAGCATTATAATAATTACATACTACTACTACTATTACTACTATTACCGCCTATATATATTATATACTCATAGCCTCATATATATATATATATATATCATTAGCGCAAACACCTACTTACAACTATCTCACTTCAATATTATTGCACTTGAATGTATAACTGATATATATATACTTAAACCATATTATATACCACCTATACTAATACACAAACTCTTAATTATCACCAGTCATGTTTTTACATATATATACTATATATAGGCTATATATATACTACTATATATATCTATATATATAGTATATAACGATAGTCACTATATATATATCTATCATCATATTCTGTATATAGTATTATATATATCTAATATAGTTTACTACAACTATATGTATATCTCCCTATATAGAAAATCATATGCTAGTCATTTCAAGGAATAGTATAGGTAATATATATATATAGAATATTATAATATTATTTTTTGTTACATACTACTATTACTACTACTGACTAGTATTATATCCTATAGTCTTACGTATAGTATGCTACTATAGTTATATACTACTTATATATGCTATATCTATTTATATTCATGACTAATAATATAGAATAACTTACTCCTCCTATTATATATATACTATTAATATAGTACTATCATGCACGTTACATATTCAAATATTCATTTATATATTATATGTATATAATATCTAATTTTCGATAGCCTATAATACTAATATAGAATTATATTATATAGTGCTATATATATCATATAGTATATTATAAATACTAAGGCCTATATTAAATAGACTTACAACATAAATTCATACCACTCATATACGTACTATATTTATACTACTACTCACACATATATAGTATACTACTATAATATATATATATACTCTATATTTATTTATTTATTTTATTTATTTATTTCGGCCCAACACTTTTTCCCGCTGAGCGAGTAGTGTTACGTTACAAGGCCTCTCTCAATTTACACTCCCCTCATCTCGCCCCACCCACCTCCTCCACCCCACTCGTATCTCTCGCCAACACCCATACCCTCTTCCTTCCCTCATCCCTCTTCCTCAGCATCTCCTTTCATTCCATCCATCCACCTCCTTCTTGGTCTCCCCCTTCCTCCCTTCCTATCCCCTCCGCGCTCCGCAAACTGCTCCTAACCGACTCTCTGTTCCTCCATTCTCACTAGATGCCCATACCATCTTAACATTTCCCCTTCGTCCGCCTCTTCCACCAGACCATCTCCTCCACATCACATCTCTCCTCCCTTCAAATCACCACCCTCATTCATCCCTAATGCTCCCTCCCTGGCGCTCTCCTGCTAACAACCACCCAGTCCTCGCCTCACACCCCTTCATTCTCAAAAACTTCCAACTTCTTCTTGGACCGGCATTCAACCCCACGTTTCACACCACTTACCAACACGCGTGGTACACAAATTTTGTCAAACATACTTATCTTAACTTTCTGTGATAAATCCCCCCCTTTCCATAATTCTTCTCAAACTCAACTGTTGGGCTCTCATTCCGTCTCCTACTCTATGCGTCTATCTTCCCTCGCTTCACCCTCCCCCCGGTACTCCTGTCCGAGAAGTCGCTAGCGAGTAAGGTGGCCATCTATTATTGTAAATGTTAATTTTCCTCCATCACTCTCTTTTTCAGAATTTTTAGCGCTTTCTTTCTCTGCTCCTGCACAACTTTCTAACAGGATTTTTTAACTACCAATGTCTGCCTCTGTTGTGATCTTGTCTTTTGCAGTTCGATGTATTCTTATAACATTCCTTCTCACCCAGTTGTCGCCAGAAGGGTGTAGTCATTGGAGTCTCCTAAAAACTCTTCCTGCTGCAGTGTGCTGCTTGACATTTCTGATTGGTTGTCGAGTTGTTTCTAGTTATTATAATGTACTTTCTTATTCCGGGTTAAGGAATAAGTGTACATTTTGGTGTAATTACAAATTGTTATCTCTTTAATGGGAGAATGAAACAACTTGATATTTGTTGGTTATTTATTAAGCGTACTGAATACTGAAGGTGTCTTGAAACGAGATCGCTTAGCCTTTTCTATTATTTCATAAGCAACAGCTCTTCCATTTTTTAGTATCATTGATTATGAAAATAGTTTGAAGATTTCTGATACAGTGATTGCCTGCGGCACAATTACTAAATACATTTAAATAACGTCGTCTAATACTCACTATATACGTATAATGATACTGTATATATATAATACTACATATTATATATTCTTATGCATATTACGTACTAAACTACGCAGGCTTATATAGTTATATATCTTATTAATATATATATGTACCATACTATTATATTACTACGAGTATTACTACACTATACTATCATATCATATATACCTATATACTCATAGTATATATATAATATATTATACTATAGTATTTGGAGCCGATTTGTGTTATGCTAGTAATAATATATACTATAATAATATATTACTATATGTACATATCTACTCTATAATATATATATCATGCTACGATATTACTTACGTATTACGATACCATATATAGAATAAATTATATCTATATCCAATACTATATATATTATTATTCACCTCACTCTTACTTTATATCTTATACTACCATCACCAATATACTACTCTATAACCCATACCTAATACATCATCCTACCTATAAGCTATAATATTATCACGTAGTTATAGCTTATACATACATTATACTATAGTATTATATGATTAGTATATTCATATATACTACTATATTTATAACTATATTATTTCTGATACTACTAATTAAAATATATTTCACTAACTTCATTAATCTACCATACCTATTAATAATATTATTACTTCTTGCAAATTATTATTATTACTACTATTAGTAATCCTATTACTAATACTATACTACTCATACCTCTAGTATTAAAATTCAATACTATTACGTTCTACATAAAATACTATCTATATATAGCTCATATCTTACTAGTATATATATACTAGTACCTTTCTATATATACTCCCTATACTAATAGCTACTATTATTATAACTATATTAATCTATATACTATACTATACGTATATTACTTAACTATATTATACAGTACTACTACACTACTCACCATAATTGCGTCCTATGTAACATATCTACGCACCTCCTTATCCCACCACTGCACGACTTACATATATATATATATAAGTAGACCTTGTAATATACCTATATACCTATATACTACTATATATATACTGATATACCAAGTATATATATATATGTATATATTACCTATTGTATACACTTGTCGCTGAACCTGTCGCGTAACTACTATATATATATATAATGAATAGTATCTTATCTTAGGTATGACGATGATCATCACGTACTATTACTACCATACAGATTATATCTCTCATACTAATAGCCGTACTATATATATATTATACTATATCAATGAATACTAAAGACTACTCATATTAAGAATGCTATCTGATAAGCAGAACAGATTTCGCCATTTCTTGTGAGCTAATATATTTAACGTATATATTCAGCGTATATAGTATTACTACTTATACAGCTTTAACCATAACTTACCTTAACTAGATATATATATAGATATATACTATATTATATATATATATACTATAACTATATATGATATAGGTTATCAGTAACTATACTATGAGCTACCTAGATAGTCATCAGATATAGTAATAATAGTATTAAATTTATTATTATAATAAATTGTTACTACTATATATCTATTAATACTATATAGTGCACTTAGATATTCTACTACTTATATAATTAATCATAAATTATATAGTATATATATATATTAATACTGATATTCCCTATATATATATGATATATATAATACTTACTTCACCGTATTATACTTAGTAGTAGTATATATAACTATATAGTATATATATTAATATATATAGTATATAGTATATATTATATAGTATATATGATTACTATGATATATATATATATATTATATGCTATATATATACTATATTCATAACGTATCACTACGTTTATATTTTATAGTATATTATAAGTATATAAATGTACAAAACCTAATATATTATGACTAATAAGTATATACGTCTATATATATCTATACTATATATACCTATTATTAAATAAACACAGTTATATACCTACACCATATCAGCTCAAGTATACTCCTACTATCCCGAGTGTCTCTACTCATAGCCTTCATCACGTGAGCCCCTAAGCCGGTACCTGAGGGCTCAGTTCACCTATATACACTATAGCATAGATATATGTTATATATATATATAATATAATATATAAATTAGTGATTCTATTACCGCAACCCGCCGTATACCCATATCAGTCCTGCCCATATTATTCATCTACCGCCTACTTCTATATATTTAGTGATGCAGCCACGATAGCCTCATTTTTTTACCATACCACCGGCGTCATACGGATGCGGTATCGCCGGATTGTTGGATGTCTTGATGCTATATGACTAATACGCTATTACATATTCACTAATACCGTCCTCATATTAGTATACCTATACCCACTCCGATCACCCTATAATGATAGTCATATACTATTACTATATATATACTTATATAATATTGTTACTGTACTGATAGACTATCGCGCCCTCTATTACTAGATAGCTACTCTATATATTATCCGATGAGTTTTAGCCACGAAACCATCATTAATTTAATTGTTACTGAGGTGCGGGACGGGATCCAACTCAAGATACACCACACCCTACCGCTCCTTCCCACCCTCGACCCCTTAATGGAAAGAGATTTATTAACAATTTATTATATATCACTGTTGGAATCAGTATTCTGAACTATTCATATATAGGACAGGCTCTATAGCTTCGAGATACATCAATTCTTTTCTGCCCTTTACTATCTGAGAGGTCGTTTATCTTATTCAGATCATATATTAGCTCAGCATTGTGCTAATACTCTGCTCAATTGGACAATAGTGTGGCGGACAAGGCCCACAGTATTTTCTTGCAAGTTTACTAAGGCGTGGCACATTTTGCCTTAAATTTATTCTAAAATTGATAGGATCATCATTTTAATCTAGTCGTTTTTCTTCGGATAGATAGTTCTTCAATCATTTGCACTACGATCTTTGTAATCTGTGGTGTGTTTTCGCTTCATCACTACTGGACTGTAGAAATTCTTCCAGTGAATTCTGTTATTGATTCTGTAGATTTCGTGTTTTTTTCTTTAAATTGGTGGCAAATTAATGGCCTGGTCGGACTGCAACGCAAAGTGTTACGTATTAAACTGTGTTCTAATACTTGTTGTTACAAAAAAAAACTTGCCTTTAGACAAGGATCTAAAGTACAGTATTGCAATTGGTTCATGAAGGTCAGTTAATTTCCCACAGAACAAAAGACGTTTTTCTAGCTTTAGTTCATTACATCTTTCTATTCTTTTTCAAACTCAGTGTCATCATTTTCATTTTGAAGATGGTTCAAAAATGCTTCCTTAGCGTTCAGATTATAATGTATTACATTGGAGACAGAAGCGTAGAGACGCTGATTTTTTTCGGTAATTTCTTCAAATGGTTCAATAGTTTAATGTAATGCAGTGTGATAGGATGTCATTTTCCACATATTAAGAATGTTAACTTTATAATACGAACTGGCGTACAATAGCAAGAGGTTCTTTGATCAATACCGCCGTTTTTGAACTTGCCTTCAATCATTCTACATGTTTCATTCTTCATATTTCAGACTTCATCTTAAGTCATTTTTATGATAATTCTTTTATCAAATGCTAAAGACAGTAAACATCCCACGCACTACGATCGCCGATCTCGCCAGCGATAGCGCGGCATGGATGTCGGATCTCTTTAATATTACTGTTGCAGATGCTCGCGTGCATGCTGGATGGTATGCTTACCTGCATCACGTAATATATACTAATATATTACTGGTATAGTGACTTACTTGTATATACTCCTAATCAGTTTATAACCTTATAATATATATTAATACATAATAATATATATATGTATTTATTCGTATGTATATATAATATATATACTTATATAGTATATTAATATACTACCTAAATCATCCTATATATACTATACCTATATAGTAACTATATAACTATAAATATAGTATTACTCTACCCTACTACTATAAACTCGAATATTATAGCTTATCTATTATATATATATAGTTATACATATATTATTACCTTACGCTATCTCTCAACCTGTGGGAATACTACTATATATACTATATACGCTCACCTAGACACTATATAAAGTCTAACTATATATATAATATATATATATATATATATACTATCAGATATATATCCAAAATATATCATACATAATATATAATATAAGTATATAATATATAGCTAATCATACTATATCATATACGTATATATATATTCATGATAGATGCACCATCTAATAGTAAAAATGTTTACCACCCTCTCATATAATCACTGAACTGCGCGTACCAACAGCAAGAGTGTTCTTTGATCCAATTTACCGCCGTTTTTGAATTCGCCGTTCATACTCATTCTCACTTTCCATTTTCATTTTCAGCATTCATCTTACAATTTTTCATTCGGTATACAATACAAAATCCTAAACAGTAAACATCCACGCAAACACTCCGCAGGGCGAAGCGGCGGCATGCGGGTCTACGATGCGGATGGCCCGATCTGTTTAACTAATGTGCAGATTGCTCCGCAGATAGCGGCGATGCGGATGTTACCTGTGCTACACTAATTTAATTAGTTAGTATAATTCATGTCATACTATAGACTACACTAGAGTCATAATCTATATATACTCGCTATATATATTACTTAATATACTACTATCTATACTACTAAATACTTACTTATATAACTACTCGTATAGTATATTATATATCTTCTACCCTCCAGTCACTATATATACAGTATTACACCTAGGATATAAATATATCTATATATACTACATATATATAATATTATGATCAGATATATATATTATATACTATACTATATTAAAGTAATAAAATATAATTACCTATTATATATATAATAATAGTTTAGGTATACTATAACGTATATACTAAATCACTATACTAGTATTAAAATATAACTAAATATACATACTCATTACTATATATATTCATATTACGTGTAGTATATAAATAAACTATATATCCTGAATATTATTTTATAACTACATCTACAGGGACCCGTAGCCAACCTTATACATACCTATCATCCAATCCTCTCTCTATT
>JABUQX010070790.1:0-17500 GCA_015478945.1 Trachelipus rathkii | reverse complement strand
CCTCCTGTTCCCCATACCAATCCCTGCCATGCTCTATTGACTTGCTGCTTTATGTCATATTTGGTCATGTATTATGCATAAACACAACATAAAATAAGTCTTTGCATGAGCATAACAATTTATTTAAAACATTTTGTTTTAACTAAATTTTTATTCTTTTTTATTAAAAAATATTAATTGGCCAATAACTCATTAGATCAAACTTTAATCAACCATACGTCCCATCCTCTCCCTATCACCCGTGATCCACTGAATAAGCGATTAAAATCCTGATTAAATGATTAAAGTCATAATTAACCTTAATTATTTGTACAACGTGCCACAAATTATGATTCTTGTATAAACATTACATATAATTATTAAAAACATCTTATGTTTATACTAAATTTAGTTTTTTTTAAGGAAAAATATCAACTATAAGGGATTAAAGCCAGCTTACACCCCCTTCTGGGTTGACCCCCCAAGTGGGACTTCATACCCTTTCATGGGGTGATACACGCTGGGGTTTCTCTCGGTGGTAGATGTGTTCCTTTAAGTTCTTTATTAAATAGTGAGAATTAATTTTAGTATCCTTTGTAGGATGAGTGAAGGAGAAGACCTTGGGGTAACACAGTTGGGTTAACCGTAGTATTGCTAGGTATGATAGTTTGTTTGGAGGGTGTGCAAGCATTCTTCGAAAGGGAATAACCAGAGTTATGTACTAAGCTGGCCTGAGTACGATAATATGTTTAAGTAATATAGTGATGTGAGCAAGTTCGATTAACCCAGGTATTTATAGGTAGGTTAGTTTGTTCGGGTGTATGAGACATCTTTGAAGGAAATGATCAGAGTTTTGTGTTACTTTGACATTGGTACGTAACTTTACTTAGGTTAAATTTGTTATTTAACGTAAATGAAAAATGTAAATGTGAAAAATATTGTGTCTTTGATAGGTTGAACACATTGTTAATTTAAGCAATTATTCGCAGTTCAGGGTGCTTAGATCTGTTAGGTTATACTAGCTTTGTAAGATATTACGGTGTTAGCTGGTGATGATGTGTTAGAAACGTGGGCTTAGGCTAGTTTTTGCTGAGTAATGTTAGATTTGGTAGAGCATTTTGTTAATGTCACCGTTTATTCATAGTTCAAAATGATATTATATTTGATATGCAAGACATTTTGATGAAGGTATCATCAATTCATAGTTCAGGATGTTGGTATCTTTGATTAGTTGGATACTTTGTTTAAGGGTTTTTGTTAGTTCTACTATTATTTTAACCACTACTACTACTAATACTGCTACTAATACTAACAGTACCACTACTACTACTAATACTACTACTACTATTCTCTCCATCTCCAATGTCTCCGCTCCGGAGTAAAAATAAATAATAACAAAGATCGCCAGCAGCAAATATAAATACCAATATATAATAATCACCTTTCATCGACTATTGAGAGAGAGCCGTCTTTATGCACTGACACGTAGTATGAAACTGAAAATATTGTGGTTTTGTACATATGCCTCTTATCAAATGTTTATTAACAATCCGTCACTGTGATTGGATGTAATGAATCAATCACAGCCTCTTATGCTGTGACGTCATTCATTGATACGATTTAAGAGTAAGGGCATTGTTGTTAGAATGATTAGTTTTAATATAAGTTCTGGCGGGTGAATATGCGCAGTGAAAAACTTTAAACATATTAATAAATCGTTATGTTCCTGCTAATGTATATAATAGTTTATGTACAGCATATAGACGATCAAGTACTACTACTATTACTGCTTCTATTACTAATATTGCTAATACTAATAATACTTCTATAACCAAAGTTATAACTGTTATACGGGCAAGATCATGGAGTATTAGTGCTCTGTATCCATCCTTGCATAATG
Organism: Trachelipus rathkii; assembly: GCA_015478945.1. Taxonomy (NCBI): domain Eukaryota; kingdom Metazoa; phylum Arthropoda; class Malacostraca; order Isopoda; family Trachelipodidae; genus Trachelipus; species Trachelipus rathkii. Next base: position 15,621 of record JABUQX010070790.1, on the reverse strand, counting down.
TTTGATGTAACATACATTATGCAAATCCGGAGCAAGTTTTGTTTCTGACTTCAATACAAATCCTCCTTCACTGCTGCTGCTAATACTTCTTTACCAACTTGGAATCCTGCTGGTAGGTTGTAAGAATCTTTATTAATTATTATTATTATATTATTATTATTATTATTATTATTATTATTATTATTATTATTATTATTATTATTATTATTATTATTATTATTATTAATTATTATTATTATTATTATTATTATTATTATTATTATTATTATTATTATTATTATTATTATTATTATTAGGAAGTTATTTTAACAATTTGTGTATTCAAATATGACGTAAAGCAGTAAAGCATAGCCTAGAGAGGGGAGGGGTAGGAAGTTCTTGGGGTCGTTTGCGCTACTGCTTTACTAATTTACTGCTTTAGGGTCTATAAAAAAAATTTTTTTATTAAAAATTTTTTTTTTTTTAGTTAAAACATAAAATCTTTTTCTAAAACTATAATAATGAATCACATTTTCTAAAACTAAAATGTATCAGTATAAAAATATACGAACACAGCATGTATCCTTATGCAAGGTTTGATGTAAGAAGTCTAATGCAAGCTTTGAATCAATTCCAGCAGTACTCAATCTGAACTCCTTCTTTGCCATTCCCCCAACTCCTTGTAGGAATCTTTCTGACTCCTACTCCAACATTAGTTTTGTACTCTGTAATTTATTTCATCTTTTGTCGAATGTGTCCCCTATTCTCTCCCTGAGGGTCATCTCTGACACCTTTGAGTTCTGAAACTTTCAAAAATGGAATCAACGTTATTGAGAACGTATATAAAAAACCTCTATCGCTGATTATTATATGCTTTATTTCTAAGTATAATTCCTGATCCTACTCCAGTCCTAGATCAGCCCATCTAAAACTCAGAATTTAGTCATTCTAAAGGTAAAATCGGATTCCTTTAGTGTCGGAAACCTATAAGTTGATATATAATCCCATAAAATCCATCAAAGTTAAGGAAATTCCTGAAACATTTCGACCATTGACTTGGATTTACTTAAACTTTAGATGCCTAGAACCTCTAAGAATGCTGCACAAACTTTAGCAGATAATAATTTACCACTTAAAGAGCTAAAATCTAACGACTTTAACGAAAATCCCGAGTCATTTTGATTAATGACCTGGGTTACATGCTCGGGCAACCTAAAAAATATGGTTTTCCAGCTCTGAAAACCTATGTTTTATCGTTTAGAATGACTAAGGTGAGTCAAATTAGTGAAATTGCTAGTCATTGTACTTATATATATATATAAATATATATATATTCTATATTAAATAATACTTTATACAGCCACCAGTTTCTACATATAATATAAATTTAGACAGACAAATGTTGTACATATTGAGCATATAGAATAACGTGTCAAACTACAAAACATTCTGCCTATATAAGAATGAAATTTTGATAAGCTTTGTGGAAATTTACTTACCAAACCGTCTATGAAGTTCAAATGCACCAAGAATGTTGTATAAATATATTTTGAATATATTATATATATATATATATAAATATTATATATAAATTATAAAATATATATATATATATATATATATATATATTATATATATATATTATATATATATATATATATATATATATAATAGATATATAAAATATCTTAAACTGTTATAAGATACATATAATCATACGTCATGAACTAATCGAATGAAGGATAAAGGTGTTAGTGCAGATATAATAAATGTTATATATATATATATATATATATATATATATATAGATATATATATATATTATAGATATATATTATATATATATATATAATATATATGGAGCCAAAGTATACTATCATTTCCAATTGCGACCGCAATGCTTATCCAGATTTTTTGATAAATGGTATCCCCTAAGTAAGAAACATTTCCGAGACTCTGGAGTAAATTTTAGAGCTCATCTTCTTATTATATAATAATATAATATATTTCTATACAATATATGTTTTATCTACAAAACAAATATATATATTACATATATATTACATGACAATAAAAAAATTTACACAATATATACTTATATATATATATATTATATTATAATATATATATATATATAGTTATATGATATATATATATAACCCTCATTACTGTGTAAAGAATCTCGTTAGCCTGTAGTTACGATTGCTCGCCCTAAATTTCAGTATTTTGACGGGTAATATTATTTTATTATCACTATGCACTTTAACGTTTTAAATGCCTGTCGTAATTGGGAGTATTTTAACTTATATTATTAACAGGATGCACTTTTTCACGTTTTATTCACAAGTCGCTTTTAGACTGTAGTAAAACAAGGGCTTACTCGTTACTGTAAATCTTCTTCTGCGTCCGCTTCCTCCACGTAGTCTCTATGTTGTCAATTTCATATATATATATATATATATATATATATATATATATATATATATATATATATATATATTATATATATATATATATATATATGTATATATAATATAAATTTACATAATATACGCGTAATTTATAAACTTCTATATATATATATATATTATAATATTATTATATATTATATATATTTATATATATATTATAATATATGATATTATATATATAATATATAATATATATATATAATATATATATATATAATATATATATATTATATATATATATAAGGATCTAAAAATAATATATTATGTATAAACGATATATGTTCCAGTGTCCAAATTCTGAGAAAAACAACTTTTAAGAAAATAAATTTTAAGATGACATCAGCGCAGCTCGGAGCGATATAGATGTTCGACATGCAGAATAGCAGGGACCCTGGTTCGATACCGGATGGTCAATTTTTAATAAATATTGAAATTAAATATAACAACTCGGAGAAAGTTTAAATACTTATGATATATATACATATTAATTATTATATATTATATATATATATATATAATATATATATTAATATATATATATATATATATATTATATATATATATATATATATATATATTATTTCAAGTTGCTGGTCATGAGGTCGGGCCAATGGTGGGTGTATGTGATATTATTTCTCATATCCACGATAGACGAGAGAAGACGAGCTAGGCAATGAGCTTTGTGAGCGCGAGGCAGGCAACGGAGTGGTTAGCGATGGCATAGGAAGCCCGGTTAGGCGAGTCCCACGCACTGGACCTCAGGGACTCACCCAATCACGACGGGGACCACGGAAATCGATCCAGCGACCTCTCAAAACCATATAATTACACCAAACACGACCTTGAAGCTAGAAAGAGTTCCAAAAGGCTAGGTTGGCAGAAAAAGGCTAGGTCAAAGGGGGATAAGGATACCCTAATATGACGTCATAGTCTAAAAGAATAGAAAAGTATATAAAAAAGGCTAAATACAACATAAGAATATAGAAAAGTAGCTAAAAAGGCTAAGGTTGCCAGAAAAAGGCTAGATCTGGCATTCACTAGGGTTTGTGATTATTACTACTATGCAAGTTCACCAGCTGTACCTTGAGTACTAGGAAAAAAAAAGCCTTTTTTAAGTAATGAAACCCCAAGAATAAGGAATTCATATAAAGATTTGTATTTTTTTTAGCTAGATATTCTAAGAGTTTAGAATAGTTAGTAGACTTAGAAGATAAAGTGACAGAACAAATAAATTAAATCATTTATTGGCAAGAAAGCCTAAGCCATTGAGGGAAAAATTATGGAGATTCGAAATTAGTATCACTAGAACAGATTATCATTCTAAACAAAGGTCGGACAGCCTCCTTTGAGTAAAAATTAAGGATATTGATGGCAGAGGCAACAAAGTTGCGCTTGCTTCTTTGAGTCTCGGTTAAGAACCAGAAGAACCGTATAAAAGAGAGGCATTCTTCTCGTTTGTCTTCTCTCTCCTCTCTCTCCTCTACTCCTCTCTCTCTCTCTCGTCTCTCTCCTCTCTCTCTCTCTCATATATATATAATATATATATAATATATATTTAGTATATAATTATATATATATATATATATTATATATATATATATATTATATAATATATATATAATTTTTAAGACAGTTTAATGAAAGAAAAGTGGCAGTTTTTTTAGTTGGTCTATTAGGATGTGACTTAACCTTAGCCGAAATAAAAGGTTAGCGAGTCAAAAATCATTCAGTTGATGTTTCCGTTTTGACTGCTGGCAGTTTATCAAAGTACTAGACCAGTCAACAAAGGTTATGAAACGGAAATAATTAGGGTAAAGCTAATTTTTACCCCATTGATAGATAACTACCGCAGGAACATTTTCGCAAAATTCCCCAAAAATTCCCCCCGGAACTTCCCCCACAAGTCCCCCGAAAAGGTAAAAATGACAATATTTACGGAACAGCCATTATCTCCGTTACTAATGATCGGATCAATTTCAATTTTTTTTGTTGTCTTTGTTATTAAGTGGGCTACAATATTATTTATCTTCATATTTACGCTAAACCTAATAGTTTTTGACAAATTAAAGAAATGAAGTGGAAAAAGTAGATTTTCTAATTTGAAACTTTTGATTTTTGCGCTATAATTTTTTACGTGTCATATTATGTAAAAATCATGCCTATACAAGTTATAGCCTACACTTTTGTGAATCTACAGATATACAGTTTTATTTATTTATGTGCGATGCAAATTGGGTTCACAGAGGAAATAACAGTTTGATGTAAAACAATGTGAAATGATTTTTTTCAATGCAATTTCTTAAGCTTATGCCAGTTTTGGTTCGGGGTGGGGGGTTTCCCCTAATCCTTTTCACGAATTTAAGTGCCATTCCATCATCCACCACCTATGGACCCGCCGTGTCCCGGACTGGCCAAACCGGCAGCGATAAGTGCTTTACAGCATCCCGGACCACCCACCCGCCACTAACATGTTGTATACTTTATATTCTTTTGACATCCAGCTCCTTTTATGTTTACATTTTAATTACATTTAATATATTGTTTCTATCATATATTCAATCGCTTCTATTTACAATATGTGCAGCTTCATTCTACAGAAGTTGGATCCACACTATCTTCCTCGAAATAAAATTACGAGTTTAAGCATAACAACCCATTACAATGCCTATACATTGAAAAACATAACAAGTTTGCTTTTCTGCATCTACAGAAACCGCCACATACTTTTTTGCAAGCACAAGAGATAGTTAATGTAACAGATCATCTGGAGCAAATGGTTTGGATGTGGTAACTGGTTTCAGTGTTCTTTTGAAACCTCCATTCTGTTTAATAGTTTCAATTTTCCATCCACACTCTGTGGCGTCGAGTTTGTTTCCTAACCACCTCTGAATTTGTATAAAAAAATTCTTAAGTAAGAGTTGGTGGCAAGCTTCTGAGGTCGGCGGTAGTTTTGCCAGGTCAAAGTTAGATCTTAGCGCACTTTTCTTTGTCAAAGCCAAGAATCTATAATATCGGGCATCGTTCAACGTAGAGTATTTTTCAACCCATACAAATACATCACAAATTTCTCTCCGGCAGCCAACAATTTTTCTTTAGATGTGGTAACATCCAGAAAGATCTCGGCACAACTGCGAGTCTCTGATAACTTAAGCATTTCCATGGCTTTTATTTTCCTTATACCATAAAAACAAGAGGTCGTATCACAGCCAGTCAATGCATGGGTAAATAGTAGAAGTTGTCGGGAACTCTTGTACTTTTCAATCAATGTTTCTATCTTGTATATGGTGGTTGAATAAATAGCACCACCTGTCTCTTTACGGAAATATATATTTTTCCGTTCAGAAGACAGCGCAATTAACAATACAATTAAATCTGTATCTGACCCCACAACTATAACGTTAGAACTAGCGTTAATTTGGTTTATTGCTGTCTTACAATGTCTACATCGGCATCTTCTTCCGATATTATCACCCTCAGTCCATGATTTTGAAGATCTGATCCCAGAGTTAGCGTCAATTTCTTTTTATTTGTTTTGTTGCCCAAAACGTTCTCTTTTGCTGTAACACAAACTGCTTTTCTGAAACGCGATATCGCAGGATGAATCTTTTGCCTCCCTTCTGTTCTGCTCTTTATTCTTGGTAGTAGGCTCATTGGGATATCCGTCAAAAACAATGATTGCGTTTTTCCCATACTAATTGAGAATATATACACGGTAGTTTCTAGGATATCCCCGTACGTACAATTTTTTGGCCATGGCACATGGTGTAGCAGGAAGCCTCCATCCAAAACAAGTACCATAGTTCATATCTATGTTCTCGACAAGACCTACCCCAAAGATTTTTATCAGATAAGATTTTGTACCCTTTCGAAGAGATACACCATCAAATAGGGATGGTGGACTTGCTGACAATTCATATCCCAGATACAATCTTAATTTGCTAGGGCTGTCGCAAACACACAATATACGGTTGAAGAGCTGTTGAAGAATTAACGATAACTTCTTTTGATCTAACTTTAACAGATTTTTGTTGTGCTTGGGTTTTTACCATGTCTTTTCTGTTTAGTTTGAGCTCTTCAAAAATATCTCTAACATATTAATAATTTTTACATTGACATAGTAATATTTAACAAAAATTTATCATAACCTTACCTATTTTTCATAATCCCGACTTTTTTTTACACCATCTAGAGCAGTAAATCAGTAAATCAAGCCACCCTCCCCTACCCTCCTTCTCTCCTCCCACCTTCCCATGATCTATTGATCTATTGATCTATTGTTTCAAGTCACATTTCGAGTATCATTTTGGATAAACATAACATAAAAAACAAATTCTTTATACACTGGTCAACGAATATATAGGTAACGTAACAATGTTTTTCACATTAATAAAGCTAACATAGCATCACTTGAACTAAGAATATAATGTACAACAACAAACCTAACACACCTTAAGCGCGAATAAACGGCTAACATTAACAAAGTTCCATACTTAACGACAGTAAAGTAACTAACACAGCATACAAAAAAGTAACCTATTTACACTTTGGCACGCATATCTCTAACATATCAATGGTTAATTTTACATTAACATGGTAATATTTAAAAAAAATTATCATAACCTTGTCTAATTATCATACTAATCAACGCATATAAGCTAAAGCAACAGTGCTTTTTAACTTTGAAATAATTTTAACAAAAATTTTTACCACAACCTACCTACCTATCATAATACTTAACGGATAATTGCAAACATAGTAAAGTTTTATCCTCGGTAAAGCTAAACTATGAGCATAACTTACTTAACACACATCAACCACACAAATAAACAGCTATCACTAACAATTTAACCAATAAAGCGAACATAGGGGAGAAGTAAAACAAGTTTTCCTTTTGTAACATATATTCTTCAATGAAAAGAGCGTTATATAAATACATAAAAACATATAAGTTTATTTTAAATATATTAATTCATCTAAGCAGAGCACATGGTATTCAACATAAACTGGCATTTCTATACTTATCCCTCCACGGGATTCAACCCCTTTGAAAGGAGTAAGTATAAATGAATTCTGCAGCACTAAACCATTTTTCTGCGTATTTTGGTTCAACAGCATACACTCTCTCGAGCCAGAGAGAAGTAAACTTATTCATGTTGCTAGTTATTAACATACTCCTGTATACCTCATTATACGGAAAACCACATATTTCAGAGTAAACATCATAGATTACCCCATGAGCTATATGTATTATGTCCTTAAGTATATTGACGTCGTCAAGATGTGATGTTAATTAGTTATTTAATTTTAATTTTATCGTTCAGTGTAATATTTTCAGATGTATCAGTTACACTTTCCCTATACATGTATGCCAGAAGGGAACACTATCGATGGGTTTCCAGTAGTTGCGTACATCAAGGCTTTTTACATTGTCACACGACGAGAAAACAGAATCTATTCTATAAGAACCTCTCACACTGTCTCCACCGCTAGATATTTCACTACGAGTCGATGCATCAGATGACACACACTTAGCCTTACCCAGGCTTCCGTGATATCAATAATCTGGAGGAATTCTTCAATAGAAATGATAAGGTTCTTATTATTTGCACCTCGGCAGGAATACAAACAATGTATCGGTCTCCATTTGGTTTATGATTAAATATAAATGACACATCGTTGGGAATAACGAAGGTCCTCGTAAAGATATCACCAACAAACGTAAAGGGGTGAGACGCCATCGTTTCGACACAGCGAAAAATATCATACTGATGAAACCCGAGTGTATAAACACTATCCAAATGTAATGAGATTCTTTCCTTCAACCAATCAGAAGAAAGTAAAGAAGAATACGACATACGAACGAACCATATCAAGTCGAAAGTACATATATTCTAGCCTGACAACAACAACAACACAATAATATGAAACAAACTTAGACAAAACAAAACAAAACGTGGTTTTAACCAAACATAACATAAAAATAAGTTCTTTGAATAAAATATCACAGTAAAGTGTAATAATTCACTGATCCTAAAGCAGTAAATCAGTAAATCAAACCGCCAACCCGGCCTCACCCACCCTCCCCAACCATCCCTTCCATGATCTATTGATCTATTGATCTATTGATTCAAGTCATATTTCGAGTATCATTTTGGATAAACATAACATAAAAATAAGTGCTTTATATACTGACCAGCGAATATATACTAACGTATCAAAGTTTTCACATCAATAAAGCTAACATATCATAGCATGAACTAAGAATATAATGTACAACGACAAACCTAACATACCTTACGCACGAATAAACTGTCATAACATAACCGGGCCAAATATTATTTTATTTTCACATACACGAATATTATTCTTGCGACCAAAATGTTCCTGGAGGTTTTATAGGTGGTTGTTAATGAAATTCTGTCTCCTAAATCAAATCAAAACCATCATATTGTTTCAATTAGTCTAGATTTTAAGATTACAGACCGAGCTCCCTTTAGATGCATTAGAGAGCATTCAGTCTCTAGCTGACGCGGGCGCGAGTGGTTGTGTGTTGCTTGCTCACTCTACAACTAAGTGTTCTAACTTTAATCCATGACTGTTCTCATCTAGGAACAGTGTTTAAAGTGTATTTCTAAAGCTTTATTTATCTTGTGAATTTTTTGCAGTCAGACATTAGCACAAACTCTGTAAATATTTCATAACAAATGAATAGAAATGTTGTAAAAACAAGGCCTGATAGATTTTGTTATGTGTGTGGCAAAGTAACTTTTAGTGACCAGCAATGCACTGTATAACGCCGTTAAAGTTCCTTTACAATGCATATTTTGGATAAAGCCTAGGAGATCAAGACAGTATACTGCTGAGCAGAACTCACTCGCCTGCAAAAGCCCTGATATCATAGCCCTGTAAGATGTGCTAGCGTGTACGTCCGAGGGCTCAAAACCGCCAGAACTCTAGCTATACTACGATTGCCAGTATGTGTACCTATGGTGGTGAAGAGAGAAAGGCAAGGACCATATTAAGACTGCTAATTTTGCATGACCTACAATCTACTAATAAAGTAAAGGCTTGATCGATTCAAGGAGCGATTACTATATCGAGTTATCGCCCGTAGACAACTCATCTTATCGCTGTATCAAAATCCCTTCTATCATTTGAGTTAGCCCTATTCGATAAATTGTATTGTAATGTATAACAAGAGGATGTTAATTGATTCTGGAAGAGAAATTGTGGCTTAACATCTGGACAATGACCCCCAAACTATACACGTGATGCAGAGTCTAGCATTGCCAACAGTTATATACATATATATAGAATATCATAAATATAGATGCTATACTATAGATAGAACTATCTGAAAGTGACATCTACACTCATCCCGGTCCCCTAACATAGAATGCCGGCAACCACCTATATATATATAGCCTAATACTAGTAAGATAGTAGATAAGGTAATCACCATATACCCCGCTTGACATGCCATATAATATTTAATCGTAACTCACGTATATATAAATACAACTTACTATACGACTTTAGTCATATACGTAACTAAAATATGATATACTGTTCTTAATATGGTGTATATAAAAAAATTATGCTCTGTATGTTAAAATTCCAGGTAAATTTTACCTGTATTTTGACGACCATTTGTGTATAACAGTGGTGGAAACGCAGCCTAGTGTCGATCGGTGGAATTAAATTATCTATGTTCTACGGCGAAAAACTTTTTACATAGCGTATTATACCATAACAAAGACCAAGCCACACTGTAGTGCTACCCCGTTGAAGCTTCCTTCTGCCATAATATCCACGAACCACATGTCCAGGAGTTCCAGTTCCTTCTAGACCTGAAAATACTGACTACTAAGAATAAATAGCAGCCTATTAAGAAGTGGATGACCAACTGATCACTTCATTTCAACATATCAGAATACGTCTAAGCTTGCATCAAACACTCGCCAAGACCCTCACATTAAAGCTAAATTTAAATGACTAAACCACTCTTCTAGTCTTACTTGTAAAACAGAAACGACGCCAACTACATCCTTCTTGCATCCCGTCTAGTGAGAACAACCTCCTCTCTCGCGAGAACCCACATACTTTTGGATTATGAGACTAACGACAGAGCTTATCTAGTATATCGATAATCTCTCCTGCGATTGCTCTCTGCAAGCTATTTCGAGCTGATATATCGCAATGCAATTATACGATTCTACATGTTCATTTTTAAAAGGGCGTTCCTCAAATTTTTTGAGGGGGGCCCCCAGACCCAAAGCGAGGACCAAGACAACACTGCCCGAGCTCTTCTTCCAGATGAACACCTTGCCCTCGTGGCAATCTATATCTCATTGCCTTCTTCTACCGCACCTCTCTTCACTATGTGATTGAACACACCACTCCCGCCGGTCTATCAGTCCGCCTATTGCCATTCAGTACTCTCACAGAAAGCTACAAAAATATGAAAGTATTGATTAAACAATCAAGTACCCTAACCACAACTGGTTAATATGTGGTGATCTTAAGTATATTATATTTCCCAGTTTCTTCTCGTCATTATTAATCTTCATTTTTAAAAAAAAAAGAGCAATAAAATGTAATTTTCAGAAAAAAAATATAACGCTCTGGCAGTGTATTGTACATCAATATGCGAGCATAAAGACAGTTTTCAATTTTATTACTACATTTAATGTATTTAAGAATTAATACTTTCTTTCAGGTTGTGTGCCTTCTTCTTGGGATGCAAGCAGGCTACCACAAAAATATTCCTTCGCTCTCGCGTCTATGTGGCCGATCACCGGGCATGAATAGCTCTTTCACTATAAGCAAACAAAAATGGCCAGCCGAGAACATATCCAAACTGAGGCCGCCACAACGTACCCAGGTAAACTGAACCTTTAGTCCCTCCAAAAATGTTTTACTGCCTCTCTTCATATAAAGTTGCCTGATAAGGAAACTATGCTCAAAGCAAGCGAAATAAAGCTTTACTAGAAATAATGCAAGCGTAATTTAATTTAAGTCTAACACTGCCAAAAATTCCCACACATCAGTGATGTAAAGCTCACAAGTTGCAGGCATATTCTGTACGGTCCCCAATTAGACTCTGTTAAAGGACAAGGCTTTTACTACCAAATATGGCAACGACCCAACCTGGTGAACCAAGATGTCGATGTGCGGATCGTTTCAGCTAAGATGAGCCTCTCAGTAATCTGAGCTCTTCTTAACTTCGGAAATAAAGAAATAGACCTCAGAGAATGAATCACTCATTCATGTAAATGAGCTTACTGAAAAGCCTTCGGAAAAAATGGGACTCGCTAGTCGTCGATAAAAATGCATTTCATCCATTCACATCTGTGACTATTTTCCGCAAGACTTTGAGATTACAAGCGCAGGAACAGAGGTGAAAGATTTCACCAAAACATAAAGACGATGGAAACAAGATATCAAGGGCACGCTGGGACATCAACATGATAGCTGACTATTGCTGGTGTCTTAAACGCGGCGAACGAACAAACATCGCTTCACAAACGGAAATCATCAAGAACTTCGGTTCTTGGAAAATAGTTTCTTGCATGTCTTGGGTAGGCTCATAAAGTAAACTTTAAAGTTTAAAATTAATTAAAGGAAGGTCGAAATTGAGTCGGTATTTATTTTTTTTCCTAGTTTGACAAAGTAATGTACTTATTAAATAACTTGATATACAATGAACGGAATTTTTATCTTAAATTACCCAGATTTCTAAAACAGTATGCGCTTGCATACCTCTTCCAAATCGACCTATAAAATAGCTTTGATATTAATACACTACCAAAACAACGAGGTAAACAATCTGAGGAACCAGAACAAGAACTTTTTCTTGTCACTGATTGAGGTGACAAAAGAACACAGAGGGAAAAGATTATAGAGAAACAAGTTTTCAAAGAAAATCAAAGACCTAAAAAATATATATACATTATTGGAAAAAGAAAGAAATTCACTTTTCAAAACCTAACCTTCAAAGAAACACTGCGGAGTGATTAAGCGATGGTATCAAGAAGGTGGTGGCATACGAATTGTCAGCTTCAGCGATTGTATCATGAAGGTGGTGGCATATGAATGATCAAATCCAGCGATGGTATCATGAAGGTATATTGACATACGAATGATCAGCTCCCTCTAACAACAACAACAGACAACGCCATGACAACAACAACAAACAAATCAAAATAAACAAATCCCACCTTATCAAAACAACACACAAAACATATCATGTTATCAAAACAACATTAAAATAAGTTCTTTGAATAAAGAAATTACGAGTAAAGTGTAAATTATTCACTGCATCCTAAAGCCATAATCAGTAAACTCAAACCGCCAACCCAGGCCTACCCACCCTTCCCCAGACCATCCCTTCATGATTCTATTGATCTATTGATCTAATTGCATTCAGAGTCAATTTCGGAGTATTCATCTTGGCATAAACCATAACATAAAATAAGTGCTTTATATACTGACCAACGAATATATACATTGATATCAAGTTTTCACATCAATGAAAGCAAAACATATCATAGCATGAACTAAGAATATAATGTACAACGACAACCTAACATACCTACGCCCGACATAAAACTAGTCAACATTAACAAGAGTTCCTCAAACTACACAACCGGCGCATCCCCCCCTCTAGTACCGACATAGCATCACATACTACGCCCATTACCGTACATCTCACCCGTTGATCTTCTTATAACCCTGAACCTCTCGATACTACCACATGCACATCCATAATACACACCCAACACTGACCACAACTGCGAAACTCACAAAGCCAAATATTATTTTATTTTCACATTTACGAATATTTATTTTTTATTACTTATTTATTCTTATTTGAACTAAGAAACAGTAACATACCTAACTTACAATAAACTTTCTTCATTAATAAAATTCTTTGAGCGTGAGTCAACTGGTACCTAAACTAACTATTGTCCATAAAACGATAAGCCATATCCTACCTTTCGAAAACATTAACGTAATGCTTCGGTTCGGCTCTGGCTTTAACTTGGTAACGGCTGATCATTTGGGTTACTTTCATGATTTATACAAAAAAAGCTTCCCAAATTGCGTACACTCATAAACCATAATACTCAATCTTACTATACATAATCATATCAATGTTACACGACGAGCCTCCGTATACTTAGGATCACCCCCAGAGGACGATGAACCATCTCAGGTACAGAAGCGCATGGGTGTAAGCTGTAGGGCTACGCCCTAGGAACCGCTTCGAACAACTGAACACCCCTTCTACGAACATCCTCGCTCAGCTCCCTACATCTATTCAAGAATGTATTCAACCGGGTCACGCAAATATACAAATATAAGATACAAATATTGTATTATTCGAACCCCACTACACTCATGCTTTACATTTCCATAAGCTAGCGCAACGCCACCTCGAGCCAGCTACGATCAACCACAAGAGTGAAACTGACTACCGTACATTATCCTTAATCCCGCATCGATGACCCGAGTCCGCTCCGTCCGAGCGTCCGAACATACATCCATCTCTCCAACTAATATACCAACCTTCATACTCAGAGCATATACAATTCCAATTTAGCTCCATGGCAGCGCTACCCGGGGCCCATCGTACACATATGTAACGAATATCTAGCTGTGTTATGCTCGCAGTTGACCCGACACGATTAAAACTATCCCAGAGAGAATCAAATTCTCAGTCTCACCAAACTCATACTCCTGCAGATCACTGCATCGACCATTTCAATAATGTCCGAGCAAAATCGAATCACTCAGACTCAAGTTTCATAATTATTTACTTTCACGCGACCGTATGTGTGATGCATACTCCCTGCGACCCCGCCATTCATACCGCGCCACAACCTATCCGCAGCACATCGGGTTTCCTCACTTACTCATTACGACCCTCTTACTTTAATCGACCGGTTAAGACTATCGACCTAACACCTTCGTATCACAATGCTTAACTGTTATAGTAAATCTTGTATTAACTTGTGCACGCGAGCTGCCAATGACACCCCACTAGCGAACACCCTTCTTGTCAGTGAATTGTCTCGTTCAGGCCACCGCCTAAATTACTGGGTTATATGAGATCCCTACAAACTGATAATATGCACTCCTCGCTCACTTGTGCAAAAGGTCTAAGTCTCTCACATTCACATACTTACATCGTGCTCAATGATCCCCCGATAGCTACAAATCTTGTTGGAACTTATGTCACCAAAGCAGAGTCTAAATTACTCTGTTTTTTCGCAGCATTTGCTTTTACTACAGAATATATAAACAGTGCCAGCTTTTTTTCGAGAGCACATTTGAAATGCAACTTCTGAAGGGAACATTGTTTGTCATCTTCTTCAACCACGGCAATTTTCATGATGCGACGGTACATTTGCCTCTTCAATTCAATATTTTGTTTTAATTTTTTATCATAGATGCTGTCGATGGTTCCCTTAGTCAGCATCTTCATTGATTCCTATTTACTCCAGTCGATAGAGATTTTAGACCACGTTCCCCAAGATCAGATAATCCGTCCACAACGAACCATAAACTTCAAACAAAACGTTGCTCACCTTGTGAATTAGAATAACGATCAAAATATACGAACAGGAAGGGATTTCTAGAGGAAAAAATCTCCACATCTATACTCTCTTGCACTCACCTGAGGACCTACTCGCCGACAGTTGGACCAGGAAGCCCTTTCTTGATGGACTTTTGAGAGAGAAGAAGATCTCTGGATTATTATATACATGCTTACTTTATTTAGCTAACATGCAGGGTTTATTATTATTAGTTATTTATTGTGCAAGGTAAAAGCACTGTAGCTCGACTAGTCGATAATTTTAAGGTTGTGTTTCTGGTTCATATGATTAATTTCATCTAAATGAGTTTTCAGATTGAAGCAGATATCAGCAAGTAATCTGGATTCATTGATGTCATTGAAACCCAAAATAGATGTCTTTCATTCAGAAGGATCCAATCAACCATTTGTCATAAGAAGTATAATCGTTTAGAGCTGGTTTCATCTCCCTTAGATGAAGGCAGTGTGAAAGGACCAAAATTCTTTCAAAAAAGAATTAAAGATCAAACTTCGGAGATTCTTTCGGTTAGTCCCTTTCTTTTATTTACTATAGCCTGCTTAAACGACACA
>JABUQX010070789.1:0-17500 GCA_015478945.1 Trachelipus rathkii | reverse complement strand
TTATTATTTCTTTATTACTATTAGTACTTATAATTATTATTGTTATAATTATTTATATTAATATTATATTATTATTATATTTTATAAATTATATCTTATACTATTACTATTATTATATTGTATTATATTATTGTATATATATTATTATTATTATTATACTGTTTAATAGTATGTGAAAATATTACTATTATTCTGTTTTTATAATAATCTTGTCTTTTATATTAAATCTATTCTTATTCTGTTCTTTATATTATATTATACTATGTTACTATTATTACTACTATTATTATATTATTATTATTATTATTATTGATTATTATATTTTATTATATTATTATATCTTATTATTATTTTATTATTATTCTTTATTATTAGTATTCAATTTTTTATTTTATTATTTCTTATTATTATTATTATTATATTATAAATTATTATAATTTTTTTATATTCATTATTATTATATTATATTATATTATTATTAATTATATTATTATTATTAATTATTATTTATTATTATTATGTATATTATTATATTATATTATTATATATATTATATATTATTATATTATTATTTATTATTATTATATAATGATAATATAGCTATAATTATTGTTATAATTGTAATTTAAATATAATTATATATTATTATATTATTATATTATTATTATTATTATTATATATTATTATTATTATATATTATATTATTATTATTAATTATTATCTATTATATTGTTATTATTATTATTATTAGTATTAATTATAATTATTATTATTATTATAATTATAAAAAGATCTTGTGCCATATTATTACAATATTTTCTGGTTATTCTCTTACAGTCTTTTCCAAAATATTCTTATACTTATTTTATAAAAGAGTAATCCATATTAAAGACACACACGTGTTGCAATAGAGACCCCTTTCAGATACTAGAAAAATTATCTTGTTATTATAATTAATTGCTATAATGTAGTTGTAAAATGCTACCATGTAAGAGCAATTAAATTCATTTTGCATAGAATAAAAAGTTTGAAAATTAAAATTGAAATATTATAAATACTTGTTATTTTTAATTATATATAATTAATTTTTGTTTATAAAGTACTATAATACAATATTATTATTAATTATTATATTATATATTTATTATATTATTCAATATTATTAATATTATATTAATTAATTAAATTATTAATATATTATTATATTATAATTAATTAATTATTAATATATTCATTAATCTTATTATTATTATTATTTATTAGTATTATATTATTATTTATTATTATATTATTATTATAAATAGTTATTATATATTATATTATTATTATATATTTATTATTAATAAATTATATTATTATATTATTTTATTATTATATATCATATTATTATTATTATTTATTATTATTAATATTATATTATTATTATTATTATTATATTATATAATGATTAATTATTATTATATATATTATTATTATAATTATATTATTATTATTAAATATTAATATAATTATATTATATAATTATTTAATACAAATATTATTATTATTATTATATGTTATTATTATTATTTATTATTATTTATTATTATTATTATATTATTATTATTATATTATTATATATTATTATATATTTATTATTATTATTATTATTATTATATTATTATTATATAGTATTTATATTATATATCATTATATTCTATTATTATATTATTATATTATTATTATATATTATTATTTATTATATGGATTATATTATTATTATTATATTATTAGTATTATACTATTGCAAAAAAGGAAAAAAATATGATTTTTAATTATTGTTATTTAATTATATATTATCATTATTTATTATTATAAATTATTAATATATATTAGTATTATTATTATATATATTATTATTATTATTTATTATTATTATTATTATATATTATTATAATTATAATTATTATTATTTTTATTAATTTATTATAAATTATAGTATATATTATTATTATTATTATTATGATTATTATTATTATTATTATTATTATTATTATTATTATTATTATTATTATTATTATTATTATTATTATTATTATTATTATTATTATTATTATTATTTTAATTATTATCTAATCCCTAAATCAACCTTGAAATAAATATTTATTATAAATTTGTATTAACGTCGATGATTTTATAATAACTCATTATATTATTAGTATTATGATTATTATATATTATTAATATTATGTTATTATTATTATTAACATATATATAGTATTTTAATTATTTTTTATTTTAATTATCATTAGATTATTATATTATTATTATTATGATTATTATATTATTATTATTATATTATATTATTATTATTATTATTATTATTATTAATTATTATTATTATTATTTTATTAATTTGTTATCATTTTTTAAATGTTTGTCATTAATTTTATTAATTTTATTTCTCCAGACACTGAATGAAGTTTTTTTGTTGGTTCTTTATTTTAATGGTAATTAATTCTAGAAACCAAGAAACAAAATACATTGGCAATGTTTCAGCAAAAAAATAATAGACAATATAACATATACTTCTCTTCCTCAATTAAAAAAAAGTGTGAATATACAACCAACTTATTGCAACTAGACACACACATAATTATATATTATCATATATATATATATATTAAATTATTATATATATATATATATAATTATATATATATATATAATATATCATATATTATATATATTAATATATTATATAAATATATATATATATTATAATTATATATATACTATAATATTATATATATAATTATAATATATATATATATATATATTATATATATGTATTATATATTTTACTTTTTACTTTTACAACCGGCTCCCAGGAATGTCAAAACCTGTCAGCGGGGCCAGCACTCTTCTGAATCTTCCTCTATCTTCCAAAAACTCCATCTTCCCTCATCTCCTGCATCGACGGCAATCCATGTCTCAATGAGTCTTCCACCGAGCTTTCCCATCTCTTCCTAGTTCTTCCTCTTGGTCTCGTTTCCTCCTCCACTCCATCTCTTCTTAACAACTCTTCCCTCTTGCATTCTCTCCAGATGTCCCCACACACCTCCAATCTGCCGCATTCCCATTTATCAATATATGCTTTCACTCCAACCTCTCTCTTATATCTTTCGTTTTCTCTGTCTGTTCTCTTCTAGTCTTCCCATTATCGTCTCTCAAAAACTACATCTCCCAGACTGATTCTACTATCCTCTCTTGTTCTACTCCAATTGTCTCTGCCCATATAGGAAAATACTGTGTAAACACACTTCAAATATCACCCTTTCATTTTCCACACCTCATTGCCTATCTTTCATATGGAATACACTCTCACTGCTCCCCCATACAGCTATCCTGCTATTGAAATTTCTTGTACATTTCCTCCCTCTCTTCCAAATACTCCACCCCAAGTATTTACATTTCTCCACCCGATCTTTATCTCAGCCCCTCCACCTCTATTCTCAAAGCTCTCTCCTCCTTCTTCTCTACTGACTACCCATGATCTCCGTCTTTTCTGTTTTATAGTCAAGCCGGCCTCTCTCAGGCCTTTTGGCAAAACTTATCACTACCTCTCTCAACCTGTCCCCCTCTTCGCTCCAGCACGCCAAGTCATCCTCATAAGCCAAAATATCACCTCCAAATTCTCCATATCTTCTCTCCCACCTCTTATCACTACATCCAGATACGATACAAAACAAACATTGGCTACAGAGACTTCCTTGTTAACCTCCTGTCTCACCTCGACCATTCCTTATCTCAACATTCTTTCTTACATTACATTTACTATACCTGTACAAACTCTCCAGAGCTCCTCTCAACTTTCACCCACTGCATATTTCCTCTCAACACTCTCCAATCTCTCCCTAGACACTGAATCAAAAGCTTTCTCAGATCTATGAAACTATATAATGCTCGTTTGTAAATTTCCCTTACCTTTTCCGAAGGTTAATTTCAGTTTATATCAAGAGAATCCGTCTGCTTCTGTTCTTTCTATATTCGTGGTTTTCTGACTCCAGCCTTGGCCGTACTACTTTCCTGTACCTTTTTCTCAAAAATTCTTCTCATATTTTTACCAGATGTTCAACAAGGAAAGCCCCTTATATTTTTCTACAGTCTTCCTGTGTCTCCTTTCCACTTATATATTGGCCACTAAAATAATTGACTGTCCCATCCTCTGGGTACCACTCTCGTCCAACATCTGTTAAACAGTTTCAAACTTTCTTGTCTCATTTGTTTCCTCCCTCTTATCTACACTTCTAAGTTTCGTTTCTGCACCCTGTGCCTACCGTTCTTCATCTGTCTTTCAGAGCTCACCTCTAATCTCCATAGTTAACTCCTCCTCATCCTCACCTCACTCTAACCCTACAATATCTCTTCTTCACTCCTCCTCCCCCTGTTCATTCCACATTTGAGCGTTCACTGAAATGCTCCGTCCATCTCCTGTTTGTGTCATTATTTCACCAAAACTTCTCCTTGCTTATCCTTGAAATTGCACACTTTCCTCTTTGATCCTCTATATGTTTTTGCCAGTCAAAAAATCTTCTTCTTTTCTGGCCTCCCATCTTCCATCATTCTTCCGCCTCTCTCTTTGCAGCCTCTTCTTTTACTCTTCTTTTACTCTCTCTGCAGCATTCTGCTCCACATATTGAGCCCTTGTTTGTACAGTTCTATTTTCAGCCACCTTCTCATCAATATATACCGTTTTCCTCTTTATTGCCTCCTTCACTTCTTCAGTCCACCACTTGATGTGTCTTTTCTTCTTCCTCCTGACCCAATCTTTTCCGTAGAGCTCCCTTGCACACCTTCTTATCGTTTCTTTTACTCCCCCATCTCTCCTAACTCTCCTTTCTAATTGTCTAAGCCTCATCTTATTTTTCTAATAATTCCCTTTTCTCTGTCACAACTCCTTCATGATTCCACTTTAATCACATTTCTCTTTCTTTATTCTGCAGCTTTTCTGCCTTCACCACCAGGTCCGTCACCAACAATTTATGATCTGAATCCATTGTTACTCCAGGAATTGTTACTCCAGGTATTACTTAAACATTCCTTATTATCCTAACTTCAGACATATTATATAGTCTATAATAGATTTTTGATCAAATTCTCCTGTGATGTTGTTCCACCTATACCTTGTGAACCTATGTGAGTCCCTTTGTTGGAAAAAACCATTCATGATTTTCAATCCTTTCCTCAGACAGAAATCTATCAGCATCTCTTCTTCAATATTCCTTATCTCCTCTCATACTGTCCTACCATTCCACCTCGGCTCTTCTTCTTCCCACTCTGCATTTGAAATCTCCATCACAACAAAAAATTCTCCTCTCTTCTTCCTCTCTACATTCCCTCCAAACATTCCATGAACGTCTTTTTTCCTCTACCGGTCCCTGTTGCGCAATAATCTGATCAGAAGTGGTACCTTCCTCCCTGATCTTAAAGCATGCTTACAAAGTCTTTCGTGCATGACTTCATAGACCGACAGCGCTTTTGTATCCCGCACAGGAGACAATCCGAGAATCAACAACACACAACACGCGAAATATCTGTATGAAAGGAGACATCTTAGGCCCTATATGAAGCACCAACTCCTATGCTTCCTGATACCCTCCTCTATCCCTTAAATCAATACATATCCTCCTCCCATATCTTTCCTCTCTCTTCTCCTCTTCATTCGCATCTCCGCCATTCCCATCACGTCTATCCTCCTCTCTCTCATCATCTCCAGAATCTCCTCCTCCTTTCCACCTACGTCGCAATATTTAGCGTAGCGCATCTAATTTAAAAAAACATTATTCGAGTTCTGGTCCAAATCGTTCGGTCAGTAATCAAAAAGGTCGGTCTTCTTCCGAGTCTCGCTCCTGAGTATTGCAACTTAGTCAAGCAATTCATTCACAGTGACTGCTAGCCATATATATAATATATATATAATATATATATAATATATAATAATATATATATATAATATATATAAATATATAAACATTACTAACTAAGGAATAAATATAATATACAAATCAAGGTTGTCTGATTTAAACCATTTTGTTTCAAACACTTTTTTGCTCTAAAATCAATAAATAAAACCATTGTTCTTTCACGTTTTTATTTTATATTATTATTATATGTATTTTTTTTTTTGCTTTTCTAATAAAAAGTAAAAAAAAGGCTGAAATATGAAAGTTATAGCTAATACATCCTAAAATAAATTTATATACTAAATAGACGGAAGGGAAACATAATAACATCAATGTTAAAAAAAATTAATAACACCAAAATACGATAACAAACAAACAATCAAAAACTAAAAATTTAATCATTTTTGTTGTTAAAAAATGCTATTAATAATGTAAATATAATAAATAATTTTAGGAATAGTTCAAATTTTCATTTGAAAGGGAGAAACTCTTCCAAAAAGAGGGGCGAGCGGCGGCGAAGACCAAATAAACAAATATAATCTTTTCTAAACTTTAAAATAATCAAAGAACGCACACACATTTATCAACTATCACTTAATTTTCTTAAATTTTAAATGCTAATTGTCATGCCTATGATAGAATGAACAATTTTTTTCATATAGATATATATAAATATAATATTATATAAGATATATATATATATAATTAAATACTAAGAAAAAATATATAATATATATTATATATATTAATATATATAAAATATAATATATAATATTTATATATTATATATAATATATTTAATATATATATAATATATTATATAATATATATATATATATATAATATATATATATATATATATATATATAATATATATATATATATATATAATATATATATATATTATAAATAATAATTAATATATATATATAATAGTATATATATTATATATATATATATAATTATATATATAAATATAATATAAAAAATATATTTATATAAATTATAATAATAATATATTATATATATAATATATTAATTATATATATAATATATAAATATATATATATATATATTATATAAATTATATATACAGTATAATATATATATAAATATCATATATAATAATAATATATCATATATAATATATATATAATATATATATATATATATATATATATAATATAATATATATATATCGGGACGTAACATATGGTAGCCGCTAGGTAGCTCCAGCCCAATAATTTTTATTTAAATAGTTAAATTAAATGGTAAAATATACTAAATTATTTTAAAATTATTTAAAATTTTATAAAAAGATAAAAAAAGAAATATATTTGCATCATAAATTAAAGAAAAACAACCACAATAAAATAGCTATAATAATAATTAATATTTTAGAAATTCTCACTCCTACTCTATCTTACAAGTAAAATCGTATCTACGGACGAACGAATAACTCCTTTTAATATCAAGTTATAAAGAAAGGTATTCTGTTTCTTACTATAATCGAAAAATATGTAAACTTTTCGTTCTGCTCCGTAAAAATTACAAATGTGTTAAAAAGTACGACAAGTGGCGGCTGTGCAGTTTGTTGAAATTTGTTACGAAATGGTGTCTGATTGTCTATATGAAATTAATTTTATAAAAACTTATTTAAGGTATTCAGCATTATAACATAAAAAATTGAAATAATGCATAATGGAGTAAGGGTAGATTTATATTAAAGAAAAAACGCTTTAAAAACAATCTATAAAACCACAGCTTTATTTTAAAAAAATGTACGTAAAAAATTAAAAATATTTGGAATTGCTTTAAAATAACCGATTTGTAAATATAATGTAAACAAGCTTTCATACAAATAAATAGGTACGTATTATAATTATTTAAAAAATTTTCGATGTTGTATATAAATATTATATACTATAATATATAATAATATATATATATAATATTATATATATATATTATTATAATATATTATAATAATATATATATATATAATATATATAAATAAATAATATATATAATATAATATATACTATATATATAATATGTATGTACAAAAATATAAGCTCAACTATCAACTTATTAAAAAGATTGCATTTCTTTCGGTTTGGCTGACATTAAATATTTTTTCCCATGTCACCAAACCGATAATTTACACCAAATAAATATTAAAGAAGAGACCTTTCTTCTTCCCATCGAATATCGTCTCACAAATTTGTCTTCACACCATTGCACCTTATATGGAAGAATAATGATAAATTTAAAAACTAAAATGACTCTTTTAAAACAATTCCAATTAATAATGTTCTCAATCTCTTCATCAAGAATGCCGAGAGCCACCTTCACAACATATAGAATTTCGTTAACTACTAGCAAACTAATCCTTGGAGAGTCGTAGCATTGGGGAAGGTCGCGAAGAAACCAAAACGAAAAATCCACATGTGCATAAAAATGGCATGAGATTCAAATTAGCAAAATTATTGAAACTTTGTTAAATATTATGTTTTAACTCCGAATTATTATTTACCTCATGCGACAAGATAGTATCATTTCGGGTTGCAGTATATTGCTTCACGTGTACGAAACTAAAAAGTTCTTTAACCATGGTGTTATTTTGTGCAAGATAAATCGAAAATTTTGTAAATCTGAATTTTGTAAATGGCGATCCCAGTGGATTCGATCTATATGCATGTCTCTTAATTTTGTATAAATCATCCCCAGCGTATCTCAAAGTATTACCTAATTATCGCCTGCTCTCCATTTCTCCCTATCTCTAGATAAGTAAACTATTTTTGATTACCTGAATTAACCTATTCCTATATATCTTTAATATGATTGCACATTTAATTTTATGCCTACATTTAGACTATCTATTTATATATTTTTGATATTTGCGCACATTTAATCTTAATATGTCACTTTATTTTTAAAATTAAGTTAATTGGTCTTTCTAAAAAAATTTATATAATTTGATATGATGGCAATTAATTTATGCCTACATATCAGATGTACTATTTATAATTTATGCTAAATCTTCCGTTTTAAGTGTGTCCAAAATTATTAGGGCTGAGTTATATCTTTCATTTGTGTACAAAATGTCCTTTACAATCATTTGTAGGCAGCGCTGATTATGATCAAAGTTATTGAAGGATGTTAGTATAACTTTGAAGCATTTACTAATTAAATTTATTATGAAACTATTTTTCTAATATTGATTGATAAAATATTTTATTGTTATAGCTAACAAGTTAAGTATATTGTAAATCCTAAAATTAAAGTAATTCCGTTTACTAAATTATAAATTTGAAATATTTTAGCATCCCTTATATTAAATATTGATAACTATAATTATACTACTTTTGAAAATTCGGCAAGGTTTAAGTTCGGCTCATGAAATATGAAAGAGCAAAATGATCAGGTGATATTTTTTCTGTTAAAACTCGGCAAGTATATTTTATAGATGAAATTATCAAATTTGAAATTAAAAATAAATTTCAAACTAAAAAGTCATATTAGTTATATTAGCATCAATGAGATTTTAAAAATTGTTTACTAAGAATTCACAATATGTAATTTAGTAATTTATGAAAAAATCTAGAAATTTATGACTAAGAATAAAATATTAAAATTTATATATGTAAGTACACTGATTATAAAAACTAATATATAATAGCAAAGCATTTAATAAAATTTTTTCTATTAATATGCAAGTAATGGAACACTAGTTAAAGAAAAGTCAGATAAAAAATTTTAAAGAATAAACAATCAGTTAGTAAGGATAATTAATGCAATCCTATTTATATTGTATATTTTAGGAATATGAAAAATAGTTCGAAAATTTTCTTGTGTAAAATTTATAAATTGTTCTATACAATCCCCCAAAAGTATTAATGTATTAATTGTATCTTAACTTGTTTCTCAAGTTAAATAATTTGCTTAAAATTGTATATACATAACAAATTTATTGGTGGGGGCAATGTACAAAAAAAGTAAGCTCAACTATCACTTAATTTAAAAGATTGCATTTTCTGTCGGTTTGGCTGACATTAAATATTTTTTCCCATGTCACCAAACCGATAATTTACAACAAATAAATACGAAAGGAGAGACCTTTCTTCTTCCCATCGAATATCGTCTCCAAATTTGTGCTCACACCTAGCACCTTATTATGGAAGAATTATTATTATTTAAAAACTAAAATGACTCTTAAAACAATCCAATTAATAATTGTTTCTCATCTCTTTCATCAATGAATGCCGAGAGCCACCTGTCACAAGCTAATATGAAGTTCGTTAACTACTAGCAACTAATCCTCCAGAGAGTTTGGGAGCATTGGGAAAGGTCGGTCGAAGAAACAAAACGGAATAGATCACGGTAAGAAAGTGCAATTTGTATTTTCATTTTTATTTGTTGATCAAAACTTGAGATCGTTTTAACTTAAATTTCATTAACACCTATTGGTGACTTATTTGTGCATAGTTTAGTTTACTATAATTAATCTCTAACATTTTGGTAAAGAGGCTGTGATTCGAATTGATCCAAAATTGATTTGCGCATAATTATTGGTTTGTAAATTAATTTTTTATATAATATAACTCAAATTAGGGGTTTTTAAAATTTTTTTTATGTGAATCGTTAATTTTTAATTATTTTTCTTTATTTTTTTCAGTTGGCATGAGAAATGGCGGAAGGATTAGAGATATCAAATTTTTGTAAACTTGTTATATAATTAATGTTTAACTCCTGAAATTTATTATTTACCTCTGTCCTACAATATTATCATTTTCGGGTTGCAGTAATATAGTGGCTTCACTGTGCACGAACAATTCTTAAACCCATGGTATTTTTTTTTTGGTTGTCAAGATCTTATATTTCTAAATGGCTCCCAGCGGGAAATTTCCAATCTTGCATCTTTAAATTTTTTTGTAAATGGCAAATCGCCAGCGGGGATTCAAGTTTAGCCGTATATAATCACTGCTGCCATTTCTCCCTGGGGTCTCTGGGAGGAGTAGTTAAATTATGTTTTTGATGTGACTGAATGTTAACTTATTTGCTATTTATATTCTTTTAGATTATGTGCACATTTATCTTAGGCCTATATTTTAGTATGGATCTATTTTATATAAATTTTTGATATGTGATGCAGATTTAATTTTAGTGCCTCATATCAGTATGGTATCTATTTATATTTATGCTAAATCTTGCATTTAAAGTGCGTCTGAAAATTTAAAAAGTAGTAATGTTTAATTTTTTCATTTGTTTAGCAAATGTTTTTCTAGTTATTTACTTGGTCTTTATTTATAAAAGATATTGAAGGGATGTTAGTTAACTTTGAAAGGATTTACGAATAAATGATTATTATGGAAACTATTTTTTCTAATATTGATTTGATAAAATTTTAGTTGGTATAGCTAACAAGTTTAGTGATATTGTAAATCCTAAAATTAAAGTAATTCCGTTTACTAAATTATAAATTTGAAATATTTTAGCATCCTTTATATTAAATATTGATAACTATAATTATACTACTTTTGAAAATTCGGCAAGGTTTAAGTTCGGCTCATGAAATATGAAAGAGCAAAATGATCAGGTGATATTTATTCTGTTAAAACTCGGCAAGTATATTTTATAGATGAAATTGTAAATTTGAAATTTAATAATAAAAGTTTTCAAATAAAGTTACCATCATTAGCGTGCTTCTAAAGCATCGATGAAGATTTTAAAAGAATTTTTTACTAGAATTCCCAATATTCGCTACATATCATCAACCTATTTTGAAAAGTATGAATTTATGACTAAGAATAAATTATAGTAAAAGTTTATATATTGTGAGTAACTGATTGATAAAACTAAATATGAAGTAGCAAAGTCATTAAATAATATTTTTTCTTGGGTAATTGTTACTATTTATTTCTTGATTTGAATTAGCACTATTTATATATGCATATATGCAAGTAACTGACACTAGTTAAAAAAAATAGTCATAAAATGTTAAGAATAAACAATCAGTTATGTAAGGATAATTTAATGCAATCCTATTGATATATTTTGTATATTTTAGGTAATATGAAAAATAGTTGAAAATTTTGGTGTAAAATTTTATAAATTGTTCTATTACAATCCCCAAACAGTATTAATGTATTAATTGTTATTTAACTTGTTTCCAAGTTAAATAATTTTGCTTAAAATTTGTATATACATAACAAATTTATTGGTGGGGGCAATGTACAAAAAAGTAAGCTCAACTATCACTTAATTTAAAGATTGATTTTTCTTTAAATACACCTGTATTTGCTTGTTGAAAACTTTCAGAGATAATTTTAAACAAATAATACATTTACTTTGAGGAGAGACCTTTCTTCTTCCCATCGAATATCGTCTCAATTTTGCTCACACTAGCACTATATGGAAGAATTATTATTTATTTAAAACTAATGATCTTAAAACAATCCAAATTAATAAATTGTTCTCTCTCTTTCATCAATGAGCGAGCAGCCACCTGTCACAAAGTATATGAAAGTTGTTAACTACTAGCACTAATCTCCAGAGAGTTTGGGAGCATTGGGGAAGGTCGGTCGAAACAAAACGGAATAGATCACGGTAAGAAAGTGCAATTTGTATTTTCATTTTTAATTTGTTGATCAAACTTGAGATCCGTTTTAACTTAATTTCATTACATCGCTCATATTGGTGACTTATGGTGCATAGTTTATTTATATAATTTATCTCTAACATTTTGGTAAGAGGCTGTGATTCGAATTGATCCAAAATTGATTTGCGAATTATTATTGGATTTGTAAATTAATTTTTTATATAATTAACTCAAACTAGCGGTTTAAATTTTTTTTATGTGAAATCGTTAGTTTGTAAGTTAATTTTTCTTTATATTTTTTCAGTTGGCATGAGAAATGGCAGGAGGATTAGAGATATGCAAATTTATTGTAAACTTTGTTAATATATTATGTTTTAACCTCCTGAATTTATTAATTTACCTCAATGTCTAAATATTTATCATTTTCGGGTTGCAGTATATAGTGCTTCACTGTGCAACGAAACTAAAAGTTCTTTACCATCCTTGGGTATTATTTTTTTTTGTTGCATTTCTTATATTTACTAAATGGCATCCCCAGCGGGATTCAATCTTGCATCTTTAATTTTTGTGTAAACCGGGAGTGGTGGTGACAACTTAAAATATATTATATATATTATATGTATATAATATACTTTATATTATATATATTATATATATATATATATATATTTTATATATATATATAAATATATACCGTATATACTATATATATATATATTATATATATAATATATAATATTATATATATACTATATATATATATATTATTATATATTACTATATATATATATATATTATTATATATATAATATTATATATATATTATATATATACTCAGTGGCGACCTTGAAGAATATAATTGGGTAGGCAGCTTATATATATATACTATATATATATATATATATATATATAATAATATATAATATATATATATTCTATATATATATATATATATATAATAATATTTACTATTATCATCTTAATTTATTATTTTATAATTATTAATATTATTATTATTATTATTATTCTTATTATTATTATTATTATACTTTATTAATTAATTAATCTTTATATTATTATTTCATTATTTTATTATATTATTATTATTATTATTATTTTATTCTTATTATATAACTATATATATAATAATAATCATAATAATAATAATAATAATAATATATAAAATATAATACAAGGAGGAAATCTTCTCTGAACATTGACCTTTTATCTGTTATTGGAATAAGACCGTAGCCTTCAATTTTTTTAAATAAGTTTTTGTTCCTTAGCTAAGCTTTGTAAAGCTATTTTCATAAAAAAAAATCTACTTACTTCCTTTTGCACTATTTTTAATTATTTTTTAAATTTATCGGATATATCACTTAAGTAATGTAATAAAATAATATTGTAATAACCAAAGCATGGACTTTATCTAAACGACTGCTTCTGCATCTTTGATTACGTAAGAAAACTTGTATAATATATATATTATATATATATATATATATATAGTATTATATATATATAGTATATATTATATATATATATATTATATATGTATTTATATATAATTTAAAGTGTACAGTTAGGTTTTTATACGTCTGGCAGGACCGTATTTTTAATAGCCATTGGTGATGATAATACTATAGGAGAAATTAAATTCTTACGTACGCCGATAACAAAGAAATTCCCTCTTAGGAATAGGGTAGGACGAAAATTTCTAAATTTTAAATTATTATACCGTTATTTACTAGTGTGTTTTTTTTTTAATTTTTTTTATAGAATTTTTTTTTTTTTCACTTTCATATAAAATATTAATAATTAATTAAGTTTCAATTTATTTATTTTATTAAAAGACTCAGAATTATTGGGTAGGTTTTGCTACTACCCTACCTACCTATGTATAACGCCGTGCCCCGAATATATATATATATACTATATATATATATATATATATATAAATATATATATATATATAAATATATATATATATATTATATATAATATATATATATATATATATATATATATATATATGCTGTTTAAAATTAATATGATTTCTTTTCCTTTTGATTTCAAATCAGTCTGTCATTTAGTTTTTGAAAATATTAAGTATTTTATCTCCCATTGTAATTCCTGGGCTAGAATATTTATGTTAATTATTTTATTATATTTGTTTTGATAGATTTATTATTTTGTTTATATTTTGTATGTATAAGTTCAGAGTTTACTAGATTAGTTAGGTATAATTTTATTTTAAAATCGTGTAGTATTGTGAACTATTTGCTGGAGAGGTTCTTTTTTAATAAAGATGAAAAAAAACCGAAAACAAATATAAAAATTAAATTTTTTTTTTTTTTTTAATGAAAAAACGTTCGAGCTTCAATATAATATATATATATATATATATATATATAAATAGTCAGTAACTATCTATGGAGTATTAATATTATATAATATATTATTAATATTTCTTTCTTTCTTTCTTTCTTCACCTTCCTCTGTGCCCAAGATTGGGGGTAAGGTGCTGTTCAAGCATCGGAAAGAAAGCAGTAGGAGAACATGAAAAACGTCGAAAAGAAGCCCGCCTTATTTAACCGCCCTCTGTAACATTAATTCTAGTGAGAGCTCGTCCAGACAGAAATCCACTCTCGAGCATCAATAGGACTCGGCGCGGCTCACTAATGGTAAATCGTCAAGTAGGGTTCATCCCTGGCCAGGTTGGCCACAACCATGCCCATACACGCCGCGTCTTCTCTCCTATCCATGCAACCTTTATTCTCTTTGCCTCTGCCACTTACATTTTTCTCCTTCGACATTTCGTCACCCGAACTCAATCCTTTTCTCTCGGTCTCACCAGCCGCGTTCGGTTCCCACATCACTCACACACTATACATCCGCTTACCAAGCATCCGACTTCATTCATTCCTGCTTGTCCACATGAGTCAAACCATCGTCATAACTATACTTTCATTTATTCTCTTCGATTTACTTTGTCACTCGCCTTTATTCACACCACAGTTACTCTCTACATACGTTCATTCCTTCATTTATTTATTTCTTCACTCCTACATGCCCCTAAGATTGTCCATCTACACACACATTGAACTTTAGATTAATACTTCTATTCCAGACCATATGTCTCACTACATTATCAATATACACAGGTAAAACATCCCTCATGTAAGGTACTCTAGCGCACTCAAGACTTAGTCCCTTTCATTCACCAACGTTTAATTGCAACCAGCCACCTCGCTTGCCATTGCCATTCACAAACTTCCTACTACACTCTGCATCATGTTCCCTTTCCCTTCTCATCAACACATACCCTAGAAATATTAACTCACCTGTGCTACCAGCTGCCTCTGTCATCTAAAATAAACTTCCACTGAAGATGTCTCACTCACACCAAACCTTACTCTATTCGTTTTAAGCTTTCAAACCCCTCCTTTTACATACCCTGCCAAATTCCTCTACCATCCTCTCAAACTCTCTTCAGATAGCCCACGCAGAACAAATCATCCGCTACAATAGGAGGGACCCTCAGCTCACTCCTCTCCATTCTCCATTCATTCTAACACCATTTCTTGCCATCGCCCACCTCGAATTCTTTCAATAACCCATCATATACAAATTGAATAACAAGGAGACATAACACCACTTGTCTCACTCCGCTATTAATCCTAACCAATCACCATTGACCATTATTCTTACACATCACGCTTCCACTAATGTCATAGCAAACTTTCTGCATTCATCAGGTGAACGTCGTACCACCGAATCATAGACCAATATCACTAATCCTGCCCATCAGCTTCTATTAACTCTATCATACCTGTTGTATCATATAACCTAATATAATTTAATTCTTCCTTCTCCCTCTTTTTCTCATCATTTGTTTCATGTAAAGATTTGATCCAACATCCTCTACCACTCCTAAACGCACCTATTTCTTCTTCACAATCAGTCTTCAGTCACTCGACGCACTCTTTCGACCAAAATACCGAGATATACGCTTCCCTACAACACTCATAACTATTTTCCCTATATTTTTCTTACAGTTTCCCTTTTCTCCCTTACCCTTATACAAGGGTATATTAACCCACGAGTTATTGCTCTCTTCCAATCCCTTGGAACTATACCCTCCATAAACGACTTGTTACATATTACACAACTTCCAATCCAATCAATCACCATCCTGCCTCACCTCCCGTCTTGATCATTTCACTAGTAATTTCATCTATACATCTGCAGATTTCACCATTCTTCAAACTTCTCAGACCCTACCCATTACTCCTCCTTAACTAATCACTCATCCCAAATACCTATTCTTCTTGCAAACCCATCAAAACTACACACACTTCACTAACACTCATCATTATGTTAATATTGTGCAAGATTTATTCGAGTGTTTTTGTCACACTCTCCCTCCTCATTTCATCAGTTCCAAAAGCACCATCCCTATTCATTCTAAGCAGATTCCCCCTATTCTCATTCCTAACCTTTCCGCGCTTCCTTCCAGAAGAGCCTATTTCTTTGTATGTCCTCATTCATCTCCTTCCAAACTGTTCAATTTACCTCTTGTTTTTCTCCTACGTATCATCTTTTTAGTATTTTCT
Source organism: Trachelipus rathkii (assembly GCA_015478945.1). Classification (NCBI taxonomy): domain Eukaryota; kingdom Metazoa; phylum Arthropoda; class Malacostraca; order Isopoda; family Trachelipodidae; genus Trachelipus; species Trachelipus rathkii. The sequence continues at coordinate 338 of JABUQX010070789.1, read as the reverse complement.
TTTTCCTCCTTATATAATTCAAGCATCTTTCTTTTGAAACTTAATCATTTGCTTTTAGTACATTCAACCACGCTCTTTTTACCTTTAAAACCGCTTTTCATCACTCTTCATCTCCACCATTTCGCTGTTAACCTCTTATTCCTTACTTTAGCACATCCACTATACTGTCCTTTTGCACTACTAACGAATCTGCTCTTCATTTGCCCCCAGAATCGTTGTTTCAGTATCAAACTTGTTCAATTCAACCGATTTACTGGCGAGCGCTCTTACATATCCTTATTCTCTTGCTCACCTTACTTTCTCACATCTTATTTTCCTCACTACTTCCTTTCGTATCA
>JABUQX010070788.1:0-16204 GCA_015478945.1 Trachelipus rathkii | reverse complement strand
GAATAATTTCACCCATCATTAAGGAAATCCTGAACCACGGGGGCCAACCTTTTTCATACCACGCGCCAATTTTTTTTCACAGACGAGTTTCAATGCGCCATACACAACTCAATAGAACTAATTTAAAATTTAAAAATTTGAAAATATTAAATATTGAAGTGGTTTTTGTTATAGTGTTTCACCACCACTTCACGGGCAAGAGCACTATGCGAGGAGGGGTGTACACGCTCAGAAGCCACCAACAGGCAAAGGACGAAGGAAGCACACGCAACGGAGAGGGAAGAAAGGCAGCAGAACACAGAAGAGAAGAGAAGGCCACCAAACAGAGGGCAGGGAAAGAAGGAACCACCGCAGCGTACTAGCCTGGAACGCCAAACACACACACAAACTTCAGTGCGCAGAACAGCACCCCGGGCGCACCGCGCGCGGAAGACCGAGGACAAGGCCCGCGAGCCATGGCCGCGCACAGACGACGAGAAAAAGAGAAGCACCAACACGCGCCGCCAAAAAAGCAAGGGAAGGGGAAAGACGAACAGGGGAGAAGGCGGGGCCGGACGCGACCCGCCAAAAGCCCGGGGAAACCAAGCCCCCAAAGGAAGCATAGACGCCAGAAAGGCGGAGGACCCGAAGGGGAGAACGGAGAAGAAGAAAAAAAGGGCGACAGGGAAACAGAAGCCCAGGGCGGGAGCCGCCCGTAGCAACCGGGAGGAGCCAAGACAGAGATGGAACGAAACTATTAGGGATGTTGTAAATCGGGAATATGTGACAGAGATGAAAGAAATAGGAAAGTTCGAAATAGTATAGGAGAAGGTTGATAAAGCAGGAAAAGGGCACAAAGGGGAGTGACGACCCCAACCGGAAACGAGCCAGAGCGGCGAGAGAGAAGCGAAAGAGAAAGAGAGAGAGTGAAGAAGGAAAAGAAGAGCAGAAGAAAGAGAATAATGAAGGCGAGCAGCGGCAGACACAGGAAGAGAGAGGCAGGGGAGAAGAGCATAAGGAAAAGGAGAAGAAAGGAGGAAGAAACAGAAACCCGGAGACACACCCGACAAGACCAGAAAAAGAAGAAGAAGCCCCGCAACAACAGGCCCAGAGGACGAGGGAAGAAACAACAGAAAGAGCAAAGAGAAAGAGAAACCCAAAGGAAGGGAGGAGACAGTACGCGGTCCAGACCCGGCCAAAGGTGAAGGCACACCCACCACGCAAGCTGCCCCAGAGGGCCGAACGGATGACCTGCATCCAGGAAAAATTTAGGAGAGGATTCGATAGATATCATTTTGCATAGGAAGAATTCATATAGCTAGCTCCAGAGAAAGAAGAAATGAGAATACTGCTTATAGACTCAATTTGCAAAACGAAAATAGTCTGAGGGAAATAATAACGACTCAGAATAGAATGATGCTCAAGACGTGCAGACAGCACCACAATCTTAGGAGTCACGCACCCTGGGCTAATCGGCCAACGCTGTAGGACACGGCGGCGCAACACAGGTTGCCAAGGTGGGAGAGAACAGAGAAAACTAGCACGAACCGACGAGGAGGGGCCCATTACATGATATTAGCACACAATTCCCGCCCATATAGAACCACCGGACTATATCAGCATTGTGTGTCTCCGTTCTTGTGAACTTTACCCACTCCTCTCTCCTGCTCTCCCCAACTCGTGCCACGAGAGAGTACACGCTTTCCTTCTATCGCACCTCCCTCGAGCAAAGGAAGCACCTCATCATTCCAAAGAATTTAGACACCGAAGAAAGGAGAGGAGTAGGAAGCCAGTAATCAATCCTAAGTCATCGTCGCGAGGGGAGAGAAAAGAGTATGGTTTTTTTCTTCTGAGCAAGAGAGGGGGGCAGTGGGAGAATGACAACAGAACCATGCAGAAACGAATTAAGGAGGAGGAATATGGCACCGAGTCACAAGAAGGTCGATGAGAGGGATGGAAAACATAAAGATTAAACAACACAAAAACAGACGGGCCAGAAAGGAGGGTGGAAGCTTTTACCTTTACCCATGTGAGAGATCACAAGCTGAGCAAAGGAGGCTGAAGATAACTCATCGAGTATTAAAGAGCAGCACTTTCCACGTCTCTCTCCCTGAGAAATAACGATCAAATTTCTGAGCACGACGAGTGACACCGGAAAGCGAAGACAACCAGGGAGGAAAGCTTTTTGGAGGCCATCAGCTCAGAGGTCACGGTCAAAACCGAACAGAGAGAACTTGGGGCAAAATGGCAGAGCGCCGGTAAAGAGCACAGGAAGAACTCCCATGATAATAAATGAGATCAAAAGGGGTCCAGAGTGTGCGTGAAAACTTTAAGTCCAGCATAATGGGCATGTGGTAAGAAGGGAAGGTCGAGGGGAAGCTCAAGCAGGACCAGGAGAGAAAGCAGCAGCATGACAGTTGAAGCACGAAGAAAAAGTGTTGGGATCATATATGTGCGAGGCATGGCTAGGGGCTTCGGACGAAAGCAGGAAAACACGGCAAAAAGAACCTGTAAGTCAGTGAGGCAAAGAGATGAGGCAAATGCATTTATTGAGCCAAGAGCACAGGCACGCTGCCGGGACAAGGGGGGAAAATACCAATTACACAGCAGGCGAACGAGAGTTTGAAGAACAGGGAAGGTGAGGTAAAATGAAACTACCTCGATGCTGAGGACTGAAAACGGAATGCAGCGTGCCGGGGGGAGGGAAAAGAAGTTAACATGAATCGAACGTCATAAGCTAGAACTATCAAAAACGTAACTAAAATGTGCTCCAATAAAGCAATAGAGTCAAATTAAGTGGGGGAGTCAAGAATATAGAAAGGGCCATAATAGCACAAGGAATAAGCGACATTGAAATTCTCTTTGGTCACACAGAAGAAGAGATAACGCAAGGACAAGGAACAACCAAAAAAATACGACTCAGATAACCGGTGATCCAGTGTAAACTCAGTGCGGTACTGCATCCGTCAACCAATCAAGCCAAGGACCAAGGCACCATATCCAAAGCCACAAGAGGCACAAGCACACACAAGAGCCGGGAAGTGCTCCGGCGCAGTGAATGTACCCGCAGCGCTAAAGGTCACACAGAACAACCCGAACCAATATTTCGATCAAATGTGCATTCATTTGGGTCACGAACAATGAACAGCTGCAAAGAAAGAGGCCACACCGTAGGCCCGGGTGGGAGATCGAATAAATCGGCCTGAAAGTATATCGGCTTAGAAGGTGAAGGACAGTAGAAGAGCACGTAAAAAATAAGCCAGAGGAACCCGGGACCCGCAGTGACCTGCAGCGTGTGCAGGAGGACAATCACACTAAGAAGGCACTGAAGAAACATAACGCATCGTGAGAACGTGAGCTTTCTACTTTGCAGCAGGAACGTGCCGGCCTCCTCATATATACAGAATTGTGCGACGCTGGTCGGAGCATAGAACCCAGGTCAACAAGACTCGAAACGAGAGTACATCCATCGGCCCCGGACAGTTCAAGACCAATGAAAAAGCAGCACCTAAGGCCGTGATTGAAACGAGGGCAGGAAATGGAAGTCGGGATTACAGCATCATTGTAGTCACACGGAAAAGCCAGCTCAAGAAGCGACCAGCAAAGGAGAAGGGAGGAACAAAGGACAAAAGAGCGCACATGATGGCGAACATTAATACCACTCGGAGGAACTGCTTCCCCGCAGAGCGCCGGGCCGGACGCGCCCGCGAAGACAGTAAGCGCTCACTCCATGTCCCGACGGCATACCAGCAAAGACCGAGGAGCCCACCAAGAGCCGGTATCCGGGCACGAGAGGAGTGAGCGAAAAAGGGTCTCGCTCCGCGCCCGAGGAAACCCACAAGGGGCGACGATCGTGCCCCTACTCCAGGACACACAAAAAAAACCCCGGCGTGTCGCAAAGCCGAATGCATGCGACGACCCTGCGAGCACCTGCGCCAAGGAATCAGCAAACTATGACCTACGAGTCAAAAAGAAGGGCGACGCGCAACGCTGTACGGTTCATCCACAACGGAAAAGGGCTGCGGTCGGCACTCAGACGCCTAAGAACAAGTGCGCAGGCGTCGAGGAGCGGAGGCTGACGAGAGAAGAAACCTGTAGAAAAAAAGGCCGCTTAGGATTGGGAAAGAGAACTGCACAAAACAATTGGACCCAAAACAGGCAGGAACTCAGAAATAAGAACCCAATAAAACAGGTCCTTCGATTAGTTATCGGATATTACGCCGTACTACTGATCGTATGCTGCGTCCACAGGACAAAAGGCGGAACAAAGTCACAAAGAAGGGGATGGCAGAAAATAGAAGAGTGTCCCACAGTTTACCGGACCGTAGAGCACCACGTTGCTAAAATTGGAAAAAAAATGCCCCACAAAAAAGATTATTGTGTGGTCGAGAGCAATGCGCTCTCACTAACAGTCAGCCAAGCGCCACGGGGCGCATCGCCAAGGTGGGCCATTTCCCCGGCGATATCACTCGAGATCCTACCGGAAACGTGCGCTAGAACCCAGCCCGCGGCAAGCCTGCCTAAAACCTCAGCAAGCGCATTCACTCTGCCTAACTAGAAGCGTGACCGGGAGGCCCGGAGAGCGGAAGTACACCGGGGGTTGTGCGGAAGCACCGAGGGGGGCGTCCAAGTGCTCGGGCCTAAGAGGGGGCGTCACTTATCGAGGAACACAACGAACTCAGGTAACTGCAAGAAGCGTAAGGCAGCCGAGGCATGGCAATAGACGTAAAAGCGTGACAGCTTAGTTAAAAGTAGAAACACGCGACGCCGAAAAGACGCTACCAGCCTGAGAACCGGCAACGAACATAGCCAGCACTGAGCGGATGGAAAACGTGTGAAGAAATGATGTCCTTATACTGAGCCGCATGCTCCACTGATGTACTATATGGTGCCGGACATAATCCTCTTACCAAGAAATACGGCTAACCCGAGTCTCGGGTCAAAGATGAGAGTGTTTGGAGAATCGATCAGCAGCCTTAGTAAAAGGCGCATGCACAAACAAACGCCACGAAAGGAACGCCTGTATTTTGGCTAAGCTTTGTGGTAAAAATTCGGAGAGCACCAGCACAACTCGAGAGACCTTGGCCAAATGTAGAAGGAAAAAATGTATAGTAGAGGGAAATCCATCAGATGAAGACGTAGGGACAATCAGGCAGTTGGAACAACAGGCCCAAACATGGAGTCGAGGGAGCTAGGGGGCCGGAGGAAGGGCACGGACAGGGTAGGGAAAGAAAACTGCGTCACGCTCCTAAAAATCGTGGCAGACGTCTGGCGGCCAATGGGAAACGGGCCAGCGAAACAGTAAACCCGCCCTCAACAACGAGCGGGTGTCGTGGACCAAATTTGAAAATAGAAGACGAGCAACCGGTCGAGGAACCGCCGCCCAGGGGAAACTTGACATAAAGGGGTTAAAGCACAGCACTGAAATTTCGAAGATATGAGAGAAAAAAAGATAGAAGAAGATATGATGAAATATATTATATGATAATATATTTATGATGATTATATAGATGAGAAATATAGAAAGAGATTGGTGAGTGCGGAAACCGAGAGCCACGTACTCCAAAGAAGAACACATGTTATGAATACAGCAAAGCCAACTAAGAATAACGAGAACGAAGAAAGAGAGAGGAAACAAACGGATGACCGAATACCAATCCACCAAATGGCCACAGATACTGCTGGAAATTATCAAGATATGAGGATTCAGTAGAGAGCAGAAGAAAAGAATATAGAGAGAGAGAATGATGAAGATACATGAATCCAACCCTCTAAATAGGAAGCTTATTATATGAGATAATAGATAGAATAGAAAGATTATATATAGGATGTCTCCATGCATATAGTTATAAGACTATAGAAATTTCTGTAGTTAATAATATTATAACCTTTTTTGATAAAATATAAAAAGATTATATATTCATTAAATTTACCCCTTCCGTAATCATTTATACCTCTAATCAATTTATTATAAATAAATAATATTCTATATATATATTAACCTTCAATTTTATGTCAGAATACAAAGCATGGAGAGCGGAAGATCAAAGTGTTTATCACAGATACTGTCAACTGAGAAACCGTCAATAGTTTGTTATGGAAGTTTACTAACTCGCTGCAAATTTCCAAAATTGAGAAGAAAGAGTTGAAAGATTATTTAGATGAAGAAGCTTTACTTTACATAAACCGTCCGTCGGAAAAATTCCAACTACCCGAACAACCAAGCCCACACCTCGATAATGTTGCAGTAATTAACTAAATGAATTAAAACATTCTTAAATGATTTTTATATATACTTTTACTATGACGTAAACGTAAAAAATTGGCAAAGCTAAAAATAAAAAAATTCTATATATCTAGTGGTGCAGCACGTGAAAAGAAATTATAAAGGAAATGATATGATAAAGATAACCAAAACTTAATTCAACGATAATGATGGTGTTAGCTACGAGGATAATACTTAAGTAGAGATGTTCAGAAAAACTGAATACAGTATAGAATATTTAACATATTTCCATAAATAAAGCTGCTATAGTTGATAGATCAAGCTACGATAAAAGAGCGCAGATAGATCTTACGCACAGATGAAAAGAGGCTATATAATGTATCATCATTTAGCTATACCGATGACCTAGCCATATCTTACAATAACATCATAATATTCATCAGAACTATTAAAGACAAACTCCGTAGAAATGCCTTGAAGTACCCAGACCATCAAGGTATATTCATGCAAAACCCAAAGTTTGGAGTAAAAAACTAACAATAAAGTTCATGGTACAATAAAGAACACTAACAGTGTCCATGGAGACATGCATACAGTTGATTCATATATGAATATGTCTTCATTGCGTCTAGAGAGTTCAGTAAGAGTAAAGGAAAATTTCCCCACAATTATATTATTCCAAAATTTAAGAGGTGAGAATCCATAAAAAGGAGGTTTAGAAACAAGAAACGAGAAAATACGAGTCGATCCTTGAGATAAGATGTTAGAAATACGAAAAAAATTATTAGATTTGATAAATGACAATCATTAAAAATGGTAAATTTATGGAGATCAGATGACAAGTTTGAACAAGTAAGCAAGAAGAAAACGTTGTAAATGAAAATCACTCCCTTAAGAGCAGTAGCGGTTAATCAAAGATCAAAAGATGAAGTCAGGGAAACGCGCAGCGGCGACTGTGGAGGACACCTAAAGAACGCAGAGGGACAACGAGAAGTGGCAAGCCAGTCCAGCGAACAGAAGCCTAGGAGGTAGACGGGTAAGGAAGAGACGCAAAGGGGAAAACGCCGCCTTCAGACACGGCAAGGCAAGAAGGGGAGAGCAGAACTGCAGATAAGAGAAACAGAGGAGGAAAAGAAAAAAACACACCGAAGGAAAAACGGAACAAATAAAGATGATGAGAAAGACTAGAAGAGAATGAAGAATGAGAGAGTTAATATCTGCGGACAGAGTCAGAGAATAGAGAATAAGGAGAATAAATGAGATGATAAGTGTGAGATAAGAATAAGTAAATTGGGAACGAGAAAGATACTATTATGAAATGCAAAAAGATAGAATAAGAGAAAGACAAGTGGAAAAATAAAGAAAAGTAAGAGAAAAGAAGAGAGAAAGAGAATGAAGAAAAGAAGAAGAATGAAAGAAAAGAGAAGAATAGTAAAAGAGAGAATAATAAAATAATTGTTATATATATCTACGGACAAAGTCAGAAGGAAAGAAATTCAAGAAACAGAGAAAAGACTGCAGAAAGCAGTAAAGCAGAGAAACAAAAGCATACTAATAAATTCTGCTAAAGCGAGAGATTTCACCAGAACAACCCATCGAGAAAGATTCGGACTCTGGTTACGTAGAGCGAGAGGAGCCGGGGACGTAAAGAAATGCAAGGACAATTAAAAGCGGGGCAGGGAGATGAAAAGAAAAGGAGGAGATGAACAGACACCTCCGGGGCGGGACCAGGACCCAAAATAAAAGTATAAAGAAAACACAGATAATATTCCTCGTTCAACCAAACAAAAGTTATACAGAAGAGCGAGGACGAGAGAGAAGACGTAGGTAAAAAGCGAGAACGGAAATAATGATGAGTAAGCGGAAAAGTGGGAGGGGGTACCCAATCTACAGTTACGAAAAAAACCTATCTAAGAAAGAATGCAGTGGCGTGAGAAGAGAGACCATTTCGATCGCCTGTCGACAAAGGGCGTGTGGAGCGTTCTGGTTGCGAAATTTTTGACGCGCGGATTACCTCCGGTAAATTCGAATCGTATGTTGTGAGGCGGGAGCGGTGTGGTCGGGTGGGGCATGGGGGGGGGGGAGGGGAGGTTGGAGGGGGTTCTCAATGACTAGCGGGGGGGGGGCGAAGCGGGGGGGAGTGACGGACGATCGTCGTGGCGCGGAATGCTCGTTATAATCGAATAAGTAAACCAAGGGCAGCTAAACCAGAAAACCCACCCATATGAGAAAAAAAAAACTATAAAAGAGGAAAAATGAAAAAATGGGTTTTGGAAAAATTGAAAAACGAATCAGAAATACTGAATAGCAATATTACGAACAAGTGTACAAATAAACACCGTATGAAAAAATAACCACAAAATGAACTAAATGATAATCCAAGTATTATATATATATTTTACAAAGAGAAAATTTGATAATACTACTTCATAAGAGGAAAAAAAAACAAACAGGACACAAGCGAAAGAAACGATAACAATCAACAGTACCTTAAACCACAAAGACAAAGGAGCAAGTTAAAATATGCTATCTCTCCTATAACAATCAAGGGTAGTAAAAGCACGCTGAAACACACGAGAAAATATGTCATCTACCAAAGCAGAACAAAGGGGGACATAAAGTGCTAAAAAATCCAAGTTTTTAACATACCATATATATGTAAGCCCATTAACGAGAGAAGAAAAAAAAATGATGATGAAGACCTAAGGGACATGATAAGAATTCGAAAACCAAAAGGTCAGTTAACAACAGAAGGCACCCGGAGGCGAATGGCCCGCCACTTGACGGGAAGGGAACGAACCCCCTGACCCGATTCATCAAGGTGATGGTAATCTGGTGCAAAAGTGCTATAAGCGCTGACAATCCAAGAATGTAGATGCCAGAAGAGGAAGGAAGGAACATGCTAGTTGAGCAATAATGTCACCAACAAGAGGAAAAACAAAGTACCGTTAATTCTCACGGAAAAAATAACAAAAACAAGGCCCCCAGGCCGAGAATTGGTAAGAGAACATATACCGATGGGATGTACAACGAAAAAATTCTTCACCGCCGCGACGTTGGGATGGAAACTCGAAAATGTGAACGACAATAACGAGAGTTGAAACAAAAGGAAGGGTGCCACAAGGTTTCAATAGAAGAAAGTGAAGGAAAAGTCAACGACGACCCAGCCTGCTGCTCACTAAACAGGGGAAGATAAAGAAGCAGTGATCGAAAGATATACACGACTTAAGCAAAGCACTCCAAAAAAGATCTAGACATCGAAAGCCCCGGTTGAACAGCGAAGGGAATACAGCGCGCAGGGGGTAAAATTCACTCTTTGAAATAATAACGCGAAGGCTTGATATAGTATTGACTGAGCAAGAAGGAAAATCACACACGTGTTGACTTCAAAAGAGAGAAAAAGAAAAGAAAGACCAGGGCAACCGCGGCGGCTCCACGAACCGCTCAAAACGTTTGTCAGTACTTTCAAGAACTTTGGAATGGGGAGAGGAGAACGGGACGGAAAAATCGAGTGCGGGCGTAAGCCAGAGCTCCCGGCCCGCGGTACGTGCACGAGCCTGAAGCACACCCACCTACACCACACACAACCACAAAAGACGACCGTAGATCCTCAATCAAAGGGAAATTGCAGGTAACGGGCGCTGGAACCCAAAGACCCCGGCGACATTTCGGTCTATATAACCCGGTACGTGAAGAAACATACAGCTGGCAAGATGATGCGGGAGGAAAAGAGGGGGCAAATGGTAAGAAATATACAAGACAGCCCGACTTACGAGTAATATACGGCAAAGATAAACGTTATTATATAAGGGTATAGAAAAGAATAACGCGGAAATATGATATAGAACGGGCAACCAGGTTAATGATCGAGGAAACCAAGAAGATAATTACGAAAGAATTAATTTTGAGTCGTAACAAGATCGATACAGCGCTATAGATGATAATCCATTCAAAATGCCTAGCATCTAAAAGGAGGATAAAGGATGGGGAGGAGTTAGTGAAGGGAAGGGCGATGATTTAACCTGTGTGGGCGAAGGATTCGAGGGGCGAGGGGTGGAGAAAATGAGCTCCAAGATACCGTGGCGTGAGAAAGAGAGAAATACGAGTGGCGCGAGATGGTGTGATGCTGTTATATCTTTATAGAAGTTTCTATGACTAAACGCGAAAACCTCCGAGGTCGGAGGTTTTGTAGGAAGGGGGCGACGCATTTATAGGAGTTTGAAGCCGAGAAAAGCGCGTGGATTGCCAATAGGGGGATTAAAATAAGCTTGCCCGTGCAAGCCCGTGTGGATGTGAGCATCGTGTGGCCGGAGGAGAAGAATATTTCCAGAGACCGAGGGAGGTGAATGTCAAGGAGTGCGAGTGCGGGCCAGATGTAAAACCTCCTATTGGCGTGCGCGTGGAAGGGGTGAAGCCGAGCGTCCACTAAGACCGAATCCCCCTCCTCCCAACGCGGCGCACCTAATGCCTCTTTCCGAAGTAAACTGACGCCATTCAAGCACAATCATCATACACAGACAATCATCATCGTTGCAGAGATCGTGGGAAGGGAGGGAAGAGGTCGAGATCCGATAACGGATGGAAAGTTGCGAAATCGAAGCTTCCGCCGAAGGAGGGTGTGAGGATACGTGAGAAAAGGAGAAGAGTGTGCAAAGGGACGTGTAATGGGGGCCGAAGAAGCGTTTATCTCTCGGGTCAAAAAACCGGGTATAAAGTCCATAAAGGTGGACGTGGAAAGTTCACGGAGAATATTAGGTAGAAATGTGTGGGCGGGGACGGCGAGGTTAAGGTCTGGGAGGTAGGAGCGTGGTAAGTGCGAGAGAGAAGTGTTAAGAAGTAGGGCAGCAGGAGTAGCGAGTGGACGAATTGTAAATTAATAGGCGATAAAGCCACACAATCTGGATCCACGGAGGTGTTCACCCGTTTAAGAACCCAATTGAGCAGTGTGCCTCGCGGGGTTAATATAAACTGACTGATGATTACATACAATTAAATCGCTTATGTTGCTGGTTCGAGAGAATTGATGTTATAATAAACGAAATAATACCGTCAGCAATCTAAGATATATGTTCAATATGGAAAAACAAAATCCTTAATAGTACTATGTCAATAAAGAGAGAGAGAGAAATCTTTAAGCCGAACCTACCGTGCCTAACAAAATCGATTTGAATTATTGATTTCGAAGGCGACGCAAGATAGTGGATAGTGACGAGAGAGGAGAAAGAAGGCAAATGCACACACAATGCCAATGAAGTGGGAAAAGGAGGAAAAGAGAGGCCAAATGGGGGCGAGAGAAACCGGTTAAGGAAGACGGTAAATGGAAGAAAGGGCAGCCAAAGCCGAGGCTCACGCTCAGAAGCAGGAGACCGAGCCAAAAAACCTAACGAACACGAAACAGCGCCCAGCGGGCGAGGTCACAGGCGGCAGGGACGAGGGCACAGTGGGTAAGTAATCGACTGGCTGAACGGAGAAGGGTTAGGCGGCGGGGTTCGCTTTGGCGAACAGAGAGGCGCACCGACAGGAAAGAGAAAAGAGGACCCGCCAAAACGGCAGGGAAGGCACGGAACAAAAAGAACATCCCGACAAGAAATACGCTCGTGCGCTTCAGGCGAATATAACAAATGCGAAGAAGACGCAATTATAAAGTACACCGGGGAATAATCGACCTCGTAACACGTAGACAAAGGGGTTGATATGCAAGGAAACAGGATGGAGACCGGGTCCGTCAAAATAGAGTTGAAGTTCGTAATAAAATTGAATTACACGATAAAAGAACGTACAATTTGAATTCGATGTAGGACGATCACACACACGAGCTAAGACTAAGTGAGCAGGAGTCTAGAAGAAAGAAAGAAGAGAAAGCAAAGAATAGAAAAATTGATGACCATTATCCGACGTGCAGGAGCGTCTCATGTTACAATACACAGAGCCAAACACTAATACGTGCCAGGAACGAGGCCAAAGTGATATCTGGACAAAAGAATAAGACGGCGAAAAAGACAAAGGTTGTCAAAGAAAAAAAGGAAGAGAGGGAGATGAGCTAAAGACCCGCGCGGAGACACCTATAACACGAAAATATACCCGAGGCACCCGGGAGGGACACTAGGAGAGACCTGCAAGGAACGGTTCGATGGCAGGGGAGGACCGGCGGGCGCCTATTGGGAGGGTGGAGTTCCGCGTAGAGGTTGCGAATGAACGCGGTGGAAAATCGACGATGTTGCAGGGAGCCCAGGTGGCGGGGAGGAAGTAACAAGTACAGGTAGTGATCGGCGACCAAACGGGACAAAAAGTCGTGACCTACAGATGCGAGTGGGAAGAGACAAACCAGAAAATTGAGAGCACGAAGGGAAGAGGAAAAAAAAAACCACCGGATGATTCGCAAACACACTCTAGAGAAACCTTAATCGGATGGGCGCCCAAAGGAAGTAAAATCGTTCAAGCCTGTTTGAGAACGATTGGGGCAGGGGCGGCGCGCGGGCCGGGCTGAGCCGCGGGCGCGGAGCCTCCGAAAACGCGGGGAAGCCCGAAACCCCCCCCCGAGGGGGATAAGCCGCCGAAAAAAAAAAAATTAAAGAAAAAAAAATTCTTGAAAGAAAACAAGATAAAGAATCTGAGCTTAAAGAGGAAGAAGATGCTAAAACAAGACGCGCTGACTCTAAAAAAAATTTTTCCGAATGAGGACCAAAACAAACTAGGTGAAGTAGAACCAAAAAATGATAACCTCGTACGACGGAAGGCACCCAACCAGCTGACAGACGTAACATAAACTTCGTCAGAGCCGTCCAACAGGTGCCATGTCCATGTTATCGCTGAAAGCTTAGCAGGTGGAAAAAAGATGTTAAAGGTCAGCAGAGTCTTGCTCTAGCCCTTATAAAGTATAAAAAAAAATTATCCCATATCAAAGTGAGAAATAGAATACGATTAACCCCTAAAAACTAAAATTGTAAAGTCCGAAAAAAATGTACAACATATAATAAAACCTACAATGCCGGGTTCATAGTAAGATCCGTCCAGAGGAGCTCTCCCGATCGAGTCAGTAATCGGAGTACCCAACGTCATAGCGGACGACTAATACGTTTAATAATTCCCGAAATTACCGGCAGATATTATAAAATTAAAATGATCGAATAATAAAAAGTTTCTTCCTCGTAGGATAGAGATATTGACGAGCGAGCGCGAATAAGAAAATAGATAGATGAACGTCGAGTTTATTAACGCTCACACCCATCCTTTATTGATCGCACCGATAAATCGATGTTAATATTATGGGAATTCACGTACGTTACAGATGATGATTCACGTAAACGTGATCGTCAAGAAAATATAGTAAGCTCAGTGAATGAATTTTATATTTTTTTGTTTTTTTTATTTAAATAAAAGTATTGCCGAAAATTTTCAGTCTTGACTAATAGAGTGACTATTAAGGATGACTGCTGAGCTGGAATGAGGAAACCGCAAAGATTAGAATGAAGACCGAAGCCCGAAGCCAGAGGAATAATAAAGAGAATTTGGGTACCCGTAGCAAAAAATTTTTATATAAACCGTTTTTCAAGAAGAGGAAATGGGTGTCCGGAGGGGGGATGTAAGTAGTGGGAAATAAATTAATAACTACACCCGCTCAAAGGGGAAGAGGCAAACACCTTATCGGTGAGACAAGGCGCGCCGAGAACAGAACTGGCTATGGAAGAAAAATTGAATTTTAATCGAAAGCGTAAGTGGGTTCTGGAGGCGACGTCACCTACCCGCTCTCGAAAAGAAAATCTGAAAGAAGCTTAGTACTCACACACGGAACAGAAGAAGAAAGAGAGGCGGGAAGAGAAGACGAAGGAAAAAGTCCGGAAAAATAATAAGGAGGAGTGAGCGATGGAAACTGCCAACGATGTATGAGCACAGTCATGAGGAACGAAAGCGGTTCGAGGAAAGAAGAAGCAAAATTGCCGTTTTAAAACCACTAACTCTATGCTCTCAATAAACCAGGGCCCGACCTAAACTCAGTAGAGAAAAAACCCATAAGATAATTGACACATAAAACACGCATTCCAATTGTGGAAGAGGAGAGCAGAGAAAATAGAAAACCCCAGAGAACAAAATGCAAAAATTATAAGGAGAGAGCAGTTGAATGGAGGAAAATAAAAACCAATATATTAGATGACAGTAAAATAAACCCAGGTGTATTAAATGCTTCAAAAGTGCAAAACTATATAGTAATATAATTGAAAAATATGTTGGCACTAAGCGAGAACACTTATGTAAATGATAATATTATTAATATTAGAATTATATACATAAATAAATTTGGTATAAAAGAAAAAAGAAATTAATAGATGATGATTAATTATAGTTAATTCGCAGAATGTATAAAAAATATTTTTTGAGTTTCAATTTAGTTTTCATTTCGTACCTAAAAATCTTTTATCAATTGAAATAAGTATTTAATTATTTGTAGAGTGAGAACTATTATTTAGAAAAGACATTTGCTGTAAAAAAGCATTTTCAAGGAAATTACATTACAATTTTTATCACGTAGGGATATACTGTTAAAACGAATTCAATATCGCGTTGAGATTTGTTTTATCTTAATTTAAACAGATAAACCGCACGATCTTATACTTAAAAATATCACGTGAAGTTTTTATTCTATACTAAGCATAAATAGCAGAAATTCGTCATCATTCAGATATCCGAACTCAGAAGAAGAGAGTGGCAAAATTGTAGGATGTAGAATTTGTTGAAACACATGGCCACAGAGAAAATCAGAGAGAAGATGGATGTAATAGTACAAACAAATCAAATGGAAACTACTACTGTAGGTCTGCAGACAACTTATCCCAAATTGATGTCATCTCCAATTGAAGTCTGTAAACAGTTGGACTGGCTCTATGTGAATGACACTGATACTGATGCCAAAAGTGAATTTGAAATACAGAAGTTTGAGGAGTCGTTAAAGTTTCCGGAATCCAGTTATACCTTGGGAGTTGTAGTAAGCGATGTAGATGATGAGGAAGCAAGCAAGACTATTGATGCCTTTGCAGAAGGAATATTTATGAAAGATATAGAGCATTCAGGAGATTCTAAAGGCGTATATAGTTTTCTAGACAATCTGAGAACTCAAGAGGATAGACCAAAATATATTTATGAAGAATTGCAGGATGTGAGAGAAAATCCAAAAAAAATGGAAAAATCTATTGTAAATGTAACACCAAAAGATGAAGAACGTCCCAAGAATAGAACCTACTCTCCACCTAAAACAAGATCAGGAGGACCAGTGCCTAAGATATCGAACTTCCAAGAAATATTTTTAGAGTATGAAAGGAGGACCGAGGCAAGAAATAAAATATCACAAAAGTAGGATATGTTTTTCTCTTTATATTATGCTTCCAATCTCTGAAGGGGAGTTGCGTGGTAGGTTGACATTTGTCAAATTTAGAACCAACTATTTAAAGAGTAAAATTAATAGTCCATTAAAAGTCCAATTAAATTAAATTAAAAGTCCATCCCCGAAAGAGATTTTTGATGTTCGTGTTCTTCAGTTCGTGTTCGTGACTTTCCGTTAAAAAGTTTAAGATCTGAAGAGTGAGCATTACACTTACTAGTACTTAGAAATTTCATCACGCATATAGTTCCCTGTAAAGGGTAAGTATGATTTTGTGATTAATTGTAAAAAAAAAAAACTAATCAATTAAAAGTCGATGGCAAGGAGTGAGTTTAGGCCAAGTCGAAAGGAAAAAAGTGAATTGTAAAGCTAATCTCGATGATTTTAAGTTTTTAGTGCCTTAAGGTTTAAGGTAAACAGATTGAGTAACATTTAGAGCTAAAGTGCTCAGCCGGTTAAGTTTCAGTTTAATGTTTGTGACTGTAATGATTGCTATATTTATTATTATTATTATTATTATTATTATTATTATTATTATTATTATTATTATTATTATTATTATTATTATTATTATTATTATTATTATTATTATTATTATTAGAGTGATTGAAACAAAAGTGGGGTTT
>JABUQX010070787.1:7500-13526 GCA_015478945.1 Trachelipus rathkii | reverse complement strand
ATGTGGGTAAAGTAACCGTATTATATTCCCTGTGTAATATATTAAGAGTAGCTCTGTGGTTTTTTTAAAAGCATTTCCCCAACCTAATCACTGCTAATTTTTTAAAAAAATTATTAAATAAAAAAAAACTGAAAATTATTGTCGTTTGTCGGACCATCTTATCTTGCTCTTACCTGAACGACCCGGTGGAATAGGGAATATAAGTATCTTTCATTCTCAGCAGAAAAGAGAAGTGAAACCACAATGAGGAAAAATATAAGGAGAAATTATGTAATATAATATCCAAAAGGGATGAGGATAAGCTTTTAAGGATAGAAATTTCGAATAGCAGCTTACTTGTTCCTGACTTCATTTCTATCGAAAGTTACTCCAGAACTCACCAAGTAAGATGTGTCGATCAAATTACATTCGAAAAGGGCGACCCAACAAAACGCTCACCGACCCACCCCAAGAAAATATATCATCCGTTCCCAAACCAACCAGCGGGACAAATTTAATAAAGCTCAGGGAAGGGCAAAGATCCACAGAAGAGTGGAAGCGTGAAAAAAAAAAGAAAAATAGTAAAAAAAGGAAATCACCAGTCAGGAACTGTTCCCTTACGAAAGTCATTATCTCGCCGCGATACTGTTAAAAGATATCGAAAGAATTGAGGAGAATTTTTTCCGAAATTTCTCCCGTTATTGGAATAACATTTGTTTGAGAAAAAACTGAAGAGCTTTTTATGGAATTGCATGAAGGGGTTAACGGACCTGCGATGAGAATCCCTTTTTTGGTATACAAGTCTCCTGGGTCATGAAGGAACGCCCTAACAGCCCAGCAGGACCTGTGCGGAAAGAATGTTTTCCCCAAAAGGAATAAAAAAAGAACAGACGAAAAAATAGTTTTACCAATTCCGGAATCAAAAAAAGGGGTAGGTTTTTTTTTTATTCCAGGAGAGAAAATACTAGAAGGAAGTTATATTAGGAACTGTACCCACTATTTTAGTTGTTAAGTTATCAGAGAGAGAGAGAAGTGATGAACGAGATCGAGAGACGACGAGAGGACCGACGACGCAGCGTGAGAGAGAGAAGTAATGTAGTCCTTGCAAGAAGGATTACGAGATAAAGAAACTCGAGAGAGAGAGAGCCTAAGAGAGAGAGAGAGAGAGAGAGAAGAGTAGCGAGAGAGAGATGAGAGAGAACTGAATGAAAAAGAAAGAATAATTCTGTTTAGGTATGTTTTGTGAGGAGAGAAAGACAGAGAGAGATGAGAGAGGTGTAGAGAGATGTCAGAGAGAGCAGCTGCAGAGAAGACCGGAGTGGAGATAGAGAGAAGAGAGACGAGAAGAAATGTGAGAGAATGACGAGGTAGAGAGAGAATAAGAGACGAGGAGAGACGAGTAGAGAAGGAGAGTGCATGAGGAAAGAGGGCAAAAGACCGATAAATAAAGAAATTAGAGACGTGAAAGAGAGAGAGGAGAGATGAGAGAGAGAGACGGAGAGAAGATGAGAGAGAGAAGAGAAGAGAGAGAATGACGGAGAAGAAGAATTACTTAAATGAGGGTAAGAGAGAGAGAGAGAGAGAGAGAGGAGAGATGATGAGAGAGAGAGAGAAGTAGAGAGAGAGAGAGGAGAGAGACGAGAGAGAGAGAGAGAGGAGAAGAGAGAGAGAGGGAGGTGAGAGGGAAAATTAATGTCTTTTAGAAGAAATTGCGATGTTAGTCATTAATGAGCTGGAGAGGTGAGTAGATGGAGGAGACCATGATCTTCTTAAGGTTGGAAAACAGAGGCAAGGTTTGGTCGAACTATTCAGATTAGCGAATGTTAATAACGGTTGTTTTGTCGCGTCGTAAAGTCTGCTACGCGTTAATGGAATAGAGAAAGAAGCTATATGTTTAAGTTACATTCTTTCAAAATGCAGAAAGAGATGAGTGAAAGTAGGAATCCAATGATCACTTGCCATTTCTTATCAGAGAAAAGAAGATTTTAGGTGTACAGTGAGAATAATATTGAACTATTTTACTGGATATAAAGTTGCACGAGTTTCTCACGTTTAAAGCCGACGGGGATTCTTGAAAGGAGTCTATGATCAAGGTTTCAAGTTCTTACTTGCTCATACCGTTTGTTTCCAACTTTGATATAAAAATCTGGTAGAAACTGAAGTTGAATTTTCGTGGCTTTCATCTCTTTTTCACAAAAATAAAATCACTGCTGGTTTATTAGACTGAAAGGGAGAAAGGATAATTATCATAGACGGATTTAAATCAGAATAGGAAGTGGGTATTGTGGATTTGGGGTAATAATTTCTTGACCGCACTCTCTCACGTTCCAATAATAATAATAATGATAATAATATATAATAATTAAATCAATAATGAATTAATTAATATATAAAAAATTAATTAATAGTATAATTAATAATAATAATAATAATAATAATAATAATAAACAAAGCGTTATTACACACACGTACTTGTAAGATTAAAACTTTTAAATTTGTAGGCAAAAATATGAATGGGAGGAGAATTATAGTATTGATAACTACTCAGGTCCTTCTTACTTCGGCTTCTTCTCCTTTTGCTGTTCAAGGGCAAGTGCATTTCATGAGAAATAATTTAAAAAGACAAATTAGACCTGAAGAAAATAAATTTGGGCAAAAACCCAGTCCTCCATGTTCTTCAGTACCAACAATTAACAACTTTGAGATGAAGAAGGTATATTATATAAATAGTATATATATATATATATATATATAATATATATAATATATAATAAATCTTATAGATATATATATATATACTATAATAACTATATATATTATTTATTAATATACATAATTTTTTCAAATAAATTATGAATAAGAAGTCTGAGGTTTAATTTTTAGTAACACGTAACGTATATGATATATAATATTTACATTATATTATTGTATATGTCTCTTTCCTTATTACTGATTCCTTTCTACATTATTATATATATATATCCATCATCCTATAAATATACCTATATCCAAATACTTATATAACCGATTCACTAAGATTACTAACGCTATATTACCTTATCATATAAATCATAGCTATACTAATCTAATAATAATATACTAACTATTATATAATATCATCATATATATATCACTTATACTATACTCATACCACTTTGTATGTTTAAGCAAAGACTTCAACGTTCTCACACAATAAGGGCGTTGTATTTTCCATCAGAACCCATATTTTCAGTAATGAAAATATCGGTTATAGTAAGCTCAATGGTTTAAACCACAAAATTGCTACATTATTATTTGTATATTCAATAATTTTTTAAATAAATTAATATCTTTCACCTTTATATGCGAGATCCGACTTTTTATTATTACCTTTCTAAAATGATTTCATCTTCTATGTAAATATTTTTAACGACAAAACTTACAAAAAGACATTATATTTGGATTCCTCATGTATCTCTGTTCTTTGTCTTGTATCACCATGCTTTCATTAATACTTATTCTGAGTCTTTATATTTATTTAAATCTCTCTTCTGTCGATTATAGAATTTCTTTTATATTGTATCTTTCTGCTTTGTTGGTAATGTATCATTTTTATAGTTTACTTATTTTTGTTGTTTCCTTATCTTTCTTTAAGTAAATTAACTTCTCTCCTATTGTATTATTATTAACATAACCAATATGTGGCATCAGAGCAATCCCTATAAAATTCTTGCTATCAGTTTTTAATGTTTTTTATAAGTTTTAAATAATTAATATTTTGACTTTTATTTTCGTCCATATACGCGGTGTTTTCTACTTGGAGAAACTTTCTTGTATGTCAGGATATCACTGTTTCACAATCTCAAAGGACTAATCAATATGTGTAATTTGTTCCTTATTACAAATTTCATTCCCTCTTTAATCCAGAGTTTGAAGTTATTTTTTTAACAACATAAGCAAGACTATCACCAATATTAAATCTACCTTTCAAATCTCGGCTCTCCATAAATAGTTTTTTCTTATCAGGCTTCCATGGAGTTTCTAGATTCATTGTTGTTATATAACCATTCTTATTATCATGTTTGAAAAGAAACGCTTAATACTCATCACAAATGAGTTTCTTACAGAAGAAAACATTAATTTAGAACCTACTTACTACATTGGTTACCTATAAAATGGAAATGAAATGATACGCAAAACTCATCAAAGAAACTAACAATCATTTGGCAGTTAATACAGCAATAGTAGTAATTAAAGTACGAGATAGAGGCCACGCAACATTGCAAGAAATTGAGTGGGCAACATTTGCAAATGTTTGCGAGCAACATTTGCAATGTTGCACGAGATCCAGCGAGCGAAGCTCGCGTACATATGATTGTATTTTTTAATGTAAGTAATTTTATGTATGTATAATATATTATTATTATTTTATTATTTACCGGAGCCCCCCCTTTTATATTTTCGTATGTTTGCGCACCGTTAGGTGCGCACATTCCGAGTGTATGTGGATGACGCCGTCATCGAATTACACGAGAATGTGATTTACACAATCACATTCACATAGCCCACGTTACCTACCACCATTTTTTCTTCTCCCACATCTCTTTACCCCTACGCTCTTAGTTGTTGTGTCAATTGCCCTACCCCCCTTTATCTGTTGCCATGACTACATCATCTACTCTCTCTCTCTCTCTCCGCCTGCACACACCCTGTTTCCGCGCGCGCCGGTTTTCTCCCCGGCCGTCCGACCTTGTCCCCGCCGCGCGCCTTCGCGCCCCGTGTCTCCGTTCCCCCGCCTCCGCCACCGCCTCTGCCTTTGCCGCCACCCCCGGTTTGGTATACTCGTTTCGTCTTTCGTTCGCATTGTCATTGAGGAGATGGGGGTTTTTACTTCTCCTTACCCCCATCCCCTCCATCTTGTGATATATATAAAATTGGACAGGATAGGAACTCGAATCCTGTCCTTTCGGCTGCTTCATCACGGTGGTCACCAGGTAAGTATCGGACTTAACTGACCGTGCCAAGCGGCCTTTCAGACCTTCTTTCAAATCATGTTTATATAGAAATGGAGTTCAAAATGTGTATTAAATATAAAATAAATGAATAAAAATTTTCATTCCCATACGTGCTTTGAGAACTTCAAGGTGGATTAGTCTAATGAGGTTTGCGGTTAAAAGGGCTTAAATCGAAGAAAAGTTAATCCCTTTCAGTTCAGCGGGTTAATTAACATTTTTCTCCGATATTCTACGAATAAAGATTCGCGGCTATGAAAGAAAAGATAGTTTTCTGACAAATAAACTCATAATCATATCATATATATATTAGTATAAAAGTATATTATATATATATATATATATATATATATATATATATATATATATATATATTATATAATATATATATTATATATATATTATATATATATTGAACTAAGTTGTATTTTAAGTATATTGATATATATATATATATAATTATATAAATATATATATAATTATATATATATATATATTATATATATATATAGTATTAATATATTATATTACTACTTGTATTTTATTATATATATAATATATATATATATATATATATATATATATATATAATATATATATATATATATTGTAGTACGGAATACCCTAATATATATATATATATATAATATTTTATATATATATATATATATATATATATATATACTATATAAATATTATATACTAAGGCCAGCTTAAGAAGGATCTTTAAAAGTGGATTTTATTCAGAATGGAACTTGGTGAATAAATTTTATTATTATTACGCTTGTAGTTCTCTTCTTCTTCTTCTTCTTCTTCTTCTCCTCTTCTTCTTTTATTTTTCTAATTTATATTTTCATTTGAATTGCTATTCACATAGTAATGAATACGATGTATTGTTGGTCAGTTGCCGATTTTTCGAGAGAGAGAGAAGAGAGAAAGAAGAGAGGAGGAGAGAAGAGAGAGGACGAGAGAGAGAGAGAGAGAGAGAGAGAGAGAGAGAAGAGAGTGAGAGAGATTGAGTATAAACAGCCTCCTTGGATAAAGCTAAAAAAGAGG
>JABUQX010070787.1:0-2500 GCA_015478945.1 Trachelipus rathkii | reverse complement strand
CTCGGCAATCCGTCTTTTTAATGAAGCACGAGGATTGGCTCCTGTCGCTATATCTTGCATCGTGTGCAGACCTGTTCTTATAGCTTTTTTACCTAGATATTCGCCCCCTCTTCTAAACACAGGGATGGCACTTCGCAATAGCTTAGTGAAAAATCCTCCAAGACCGTATCCTCTCTGTGATCTCGATCCAATGAATACTCTCTCCATGCTTATTACTTATGTGCCTGGAGCTTCTTTCCTATACTATCTTTACACTGCAAGAGTATACCAATGAATGAAAAAATGCAATTGATTATGTCTCCTTATATATCCTCAGAAAGAGCAACTATTTTTCTTGTATGACTCTTGGGAAATATATTACGGATTTTCAATCTTGATTAACAAATGTTCCATCATTTCAATCAGCTATGAAGGTCGTTTCTTTTTAATGTGCGACCTTTACAACATCAATGTGCAACTTGTAAATGGGTATGGCCGAGCTTGCCAACGTCCTTTTATATGTCCTCTATAGGTCCGATCGAGACTGTTTAGTTGAGAGAATAGTGCACATTCGGGCCATGTTATTACCTTGCTTTCCTTGTTTTCATTTCTGTTTTATCCTTCCCTTTGAGGAAGAATGAATACTATACCTTAGCAGAGGAAGCGTGAAGTATCACCCACATATCTGGTGGTTTCCACTATGTCGTGTAGACCATATGCCAATCAGGATGTTGAGCATCTCGGAGGTGAACAAGTATAGATGTAACACCTGTTCTTGCTCGTTCGATAATTCTTCCTGGTTAATATGTGCGTTTTCTACTGTTTTCATAACCCTTTTCAGCATAGTAGGTACATCATGGAGGACATCTAACCAACCTTCACGTTCATGAACGTGTTTCCGCTGCCATGACGATCTCCTGAGGAACAACCACATCCGATGTCTCTAGGTAATGCCTGCCGTTATTAAGTAATTAATATTCATCATCAGATGGGTGCCATCTGTTTGTAATTAGATCTCTACACATAGTTACTAATTCGCTAAAGAGCGTATTTAAATAACTGAACATTGCAGAACGATTTAAAAATAGGATTTCCTCAATTACAATTCTTTCATAAAAAGTATCTACTTGTTTCCCATATGTGACGCGTGTTTTGAAGCGCCTGTGTTCTTGCACTCCAATACTAGTTTCAACACAATTACAGCTTCTGTAAAACATGGCATCAGACAAGATTATGACGGGACATTTTTCCACATCTGTATTTAATATTCACTTACTCAGCCGCTTTCCAAGACGTCTCTTCATTGCAATAGGGTTCAAGTAACTCCGTCTGAAAGTCTGAGAGCTTTTTATCAAGGATTAGATTCATTCGAAGCGATGAGGCAAGAGTTTAATAGAAACGTGATCTGTACCGCCATGGTCCTCAAGATGAATACTGATTAATGGTTCTTTAAGTTCACTTGCCTTTTTATACGAGTTAAACTTGTCAGGATATCCTACCCATTTAACCAAGTACTGTTTATTTCGCCCCTTTCCTTTCGAGTCTATTATCTTTTCAATTTTATACACATTACTTTCAGGATTGAAGCGTATTTTTTGTATTTCCTGTTTGTAAAAACCTCCTTTTATCTTTTCACCGTATAAATCCTCCAAATAATATAATTTTAAGCCATCGTAAGGGAAGTCTCGAATATTGTGAACTTTGAAAACCTCTGTAGACCACCCTGACTCGTAGCCTTTCCTATACCTTTCCGCCTGTCTGGAGACTCGTACATAATCGCCCAAGCACACACCTGAATTATCCTTTATTTTCCTGACTCTTCGCTGTGAATGATCCACCATCGTAGGGTTTATTTTCGACATTTCTAGAGGGGTAGATTTTATAGTTCTATGGAACGATCTATTATAAGAATGAGCAAGGTCTTGTAGTATGTCAATATACTTAAAAGTGTTCATGCGGGTAAAGTAGCGGTGCATTTTCTCCTTGATAGTACGCTGTACTCTTTCAACTATAGCTGCTTTATTCACTGAGAATGTATTGTAATACCCCATGTCGTGCTCTTTAACTAATTCTTGAAATTCATGACCTAGAAACTCACTGCCTTGGTCAGTCCACAGCATTCTTGGCCATCGTCTGTCACCCTCTATAATTTCTCTCAATGCGTCAGAAACAGTGCCTGACTTTTTATCTTTTAAAGGTTTTAACCATAAATATCTAGAATACATCAATCGGTAAAGTTGTAATCGATATCCATCGTGTAGAGCTGTATTTATAACCATCTCGGATAAATCCAGCTGCCACACGCTATCTGACAGGGGGCTATGGTTCTTCCTGGTAGGTAAAATTTTCTTGCGACAGGTTTATGTAGAGTGAATAGCACTCCTCCACCTCTAGATTATGCTTTCAACTCTCCGGCAAATGTCCGGAACCTCTGAGGCAATACCTTTGTTGATACCACCCATTAGCTTATAGGCTCTTCAGCATCCAATAATACTTTAATCACCACCTCCTTAGCTCATGG
>JABUQX010070786.1:25000-40080 GCA_015478945.1 Trachelipus rathkii | reverse complement strand
CAAGCACTTCGTTCCAGTTTTGGAATTTGGGTGTTTAACCGTTTTCGCATTTATCGTGAAACGCTCGCGTTTCATTGCATCTTCAGATATGATACATGTCTTTGATAGATATATGTTAAACATATAATACAACTATGAATAAAAAGTAATATGGGACAACAATGAATGTAATAGAAGGGAATGGGTTTAGTTAATGTAAACATACCTAGGATGGTAGTAACTTTCTCTTCGTAGACGATCCGTGCATAGCGTCTGGAATATCCCTCATCAAGCACCAAATAGTCGGCCATCATAATGATATCAAACTTGCCCTGGTAACGTCCTTCCGTGAACTTTAGATCTTGATGGAGGCGTTCACCCTGCTCATCCCTAACATCGCCTAGGTTATCCGGAAATTTTCTTAGGTGAGAATGTGTAAGTAGTACAACTTTATACTCATTCTACACCCATGAGAATGAAAACTGTCTAGCAGTTCCTGTACAATGTTAGTGGTTCTCGGCTCTCCTGTTCCCCAGAAAATCTATGCTACATCTGAAAAAAGCATTCCACGCTCTTGCCTCTAACACAGTCATTGTTGTGGCAAAGGCAGGCAGCATCACGGAGGAGTCCATATTTGTGGGCCATAAAATATCCCAGCTTTTTTCTTCACTCAGACCAGGAAACATTGAGCATATATAGCGGAAGCGTTCCACCATCATAGTCCAGGGCCTTCACAAATTGTTTCTCATCAAACCAAGTTTATGTGTAGTGGAGGTAAGATGATGTTTCTCTCTGTACAAGTGGTTTCACGTACAGTGTTCCTGTCACCAGGCGTCAAGGTTTCCCTCGGTGGCCATTCTCTTTTGGTCCAGTGATCCTTTGCCGACGCCCGGCTGTCCCAATAGCACAGGAAGCAGGGATATTTGTTGAAACCTGCTTGCTGACCGAGCAAAATGTTAACCATTTTTAGGTCGACGCATATTTACCATCCATCTATACCTGATATTGTAGCCTCTCCAAACTGTCTTGATGTTTGCATACTCCTCTCTCTCATCCGTACCGAGTACCTACTGGAACGAAGCATACTTGTTGCCGTTGTGTAACAACACACACTTTAAACTGCTTTGGAAGTGTCAATAAACAGTCGCCACTCACATGCCTTATGCTGGGAGTCCCATAGCAGTAGTAGGCCTGCAACTTCACTGCAATACACAGTTTACCATCTGACTGGAAGAGCCTCCGCAGATCTGCTTCTCTGTGTTTTGATAAAATGTTACTCTTGTGCCATGTGCCATGGTCATTTTTCATGCAACCTCGAAGCCAACAGCTCAGGACAACTTCGGCAAATACGACTCTCATACAAGAACGTTCAGTTCACCCTGGGTGAACAATGACGAACCATCCGACTGTATTTCGAATGGATGATTGATAGACATCATCAGGTCATTGGCATCATACATGTAGACGTACTAAAGTTACCACATACTTGAATATCGACCGCAATGCAAACTTGCTGCTGCTACTGTAGATATATGCGGAAGGTAACGTCTATACAGCCTACGTGGTGCGCACATGAATTTTGTCATTCCTAGGGAATATGCAAAAATAGGGATCCATGATTGAAAACGGGATGTGATACAGCAAATCCGAGAATATATATGGAATCAGCACCTTCGAATTTGTACATCAAAAGTCCATCCAAGAAGAATTTCACCTTTTTTGTTGACCATTGTAAGTTTTCTTTATTTTTTTTTTAAATGGATGACCGCGAACTTTGAAATAACTATTATAGGGACTTTGAAATAATTATTCGGCCGAATATTCGATTTCGGCGGAATACTTTTAGCCGAATATTCGGTATTCGGTATTCGGCTTTTTCACTATTCGGCATCCCTAATATATATATATATATATATATATATATATATATATATATATATATATATATATATATATATATATATATATCTATGCTGCTGCTGTTGCTATATATATATATATATATATACATCAATATCATGAGTATCGGATTCAATTTACAATTTTGCCCATTCCTTTTCCCAATCCCCTCCTTTACCAAAATTACACTGTATTTTTACGTTGTACATATATATATATATATATATATATATATATATATATATAACTATATATATATATATATATATATATATATATGCTATGCTATATATATGTATATTATGTCCCCTGCTCCTAAGACCACCACGTCTCTGAAGCGGCCACACTTGATTGAATAATCAACTCCATGGGTGGGTCTTGGCTTATACATATTTTAAATAGCAAAGAAAATTTGGATAGCGAAATGAATATTTAGTCAAAAATATATAAAACCTAAATAAAAATATATCCTTACATTATAAATAGTCCTAATATTACATAACAAAATCATATATTATAAAGAATATTCATTTCTTGAAGATACTAGAAAATAGAGTTACTACCACTGCTAAAGTGAGAAGATTGCGGTAAGATATGGGATAACCTTTTAAGAAGGAGTGTTATGGCACATATATTAAGAAGCAATAACCGGCGAATGGGGTCAGCTGGGAGGCAATCAGCGAGATATGGTGAACAGATTGCGGGGTAAGGCGACGGCAAAATTTGCAAATGGGAGGAGGGTCCCGTGACATATGTAGTGGCTGTGAGTGATATTGGTGTAGCCAATACGGAGGTGTCCAAGTTTCACCTCGTGCAAGCGCTTTCGTCGGTGAGAGAAAGACCACTCACCAATCTTCGACCTCATATTTCTAAGTTTCGCCCCTCGCTGATCACTCGTCCTACACTCTTGCCAATAAGACCGGAAGCCCTGTCAGAGAGCAGGATAGTAATCAGTTGATGGGAGGCGACCTTGTCGAATGGCATTCGGGAGGTGCCTAGAACAGCTTCGAAAAGAAGAGGTGGCCATTTTGGCCTCTCTGTCAGCGATTTCTTTGCCAGTTACCCCCACGTGAGAGGGGGCCTAACATAGTATGATTTGATTTTTACAAGAGTGGAGCAGCTGGAGAATTGTTGTACAGCGGATACTATTGTGTTTTTAGTATAGGATGCTTTAAGCGCCTGGAGGGCGCTGAGCAAATCTGATTAAATGACATAAGAGTGGTCTTGGTTAAAGAATAAAATTCGAGAAAGGGCAATCATTATAGCCATTAATTCTGCCGTAAAAATTGAAGCATTAGGGGGATGGTATGGTAGAGGTTGCGGTCAGTAAAGAAAGCAGACGCACCCACACTGTCCCCTGTTTTAGAGCCGACAGTAAACACTGGACTAAATTTACCATGAACTGCGGAATGAATGCCTTTACCAAGGCAGCAGGGTGGCTAGATTTGGAAAGAGAGGTCAGGACCTAGTAAATGGTGAGAGCGGGGATTAGCCAAGGTGTATACCCTTCTTCAAAAGAGAAAGGCAGCACCTTTTCCAAAGGGATGTTAAGGAAACTAAGGATGTTAGAAACTGTATTTGCAAATGGCCAATAATTGGGATTCTGTGGTATCTCCGGCAGAAGCGGTGTCAGAGCAGACGGTATTGGGGTTTGAAAGCAAATATAACTTGTGCACATGATGCATTCCCTTCGAAGAGGTAGTGACATCACATTGGATTCAACTTCAAGGCTCAGCCGGGGAGGACGACCAGAAGACCAGTGGAAATACGGATCCCTTCGTTTTGGATGGGATCTAACAGGTGTAGTAGAGTTGGGAGGCCAGACTATATACTACACAGTCGTAGTCCAGCTTAGATCGGATTATGGCAATATATAGAGGTAAAAGGGACTTGCGATCAGCACCCTAAGATTTTGAGGTGAGGTGACGTAATAAATAGGTCAAGCATGCGATGACAAGTCGTTTTCAGGAGTTTAATATGAGGTGCGTATGTTAAGAGGTCATCTAGAATGAGCCCTAGAAATTTGACTTGTGAACTTACAGGAATGGGCGAACCATATAAGATTAGGTTCGCGGGAAGAAGGTGGCAGGTTCTTCGATTTTCTTTTTTCTTTAAAAGCATTGCTGAGGTTTTGGTGGGTCAGAAATGGAAGCCATGAGAGCTACTCCATTGTGAAATATCTCAATAGCTAGTTGAAGTTGCCGTTTGAGAAAAGGCAGCCTGGCACCGACTATATATAGCGCAAGGTCATCAACGTAGAGAAAAAATTGACCATCGTTGTGATAAAAGTAACGATGCCATTAAATCCGAGAGCAAATAGTAATACATTTAGAACACTACCCTGCGGAACGCCTAAGTGGAGTGACAGAATAGAAGAGCATCGAACCTGTATGGATCTATTTGACAGAAGGCATTTAATTAAAAGAGAGAGTTGTCCACGGAAACCAAGCAAATTGAGTTTAAGAAGAACCCCAGTTCTCCACGTTGTATCATAAGGTTTTTCAAAGTGAAAAAAGTCACTAAGAACCATCCCACCAATTGAGAAGGCTTCCCGGATGTCATGGTCCAGTTTTAACAAGGGATCCGCTGTCGAACGATTTTTGCGAAAACCAAACTGAAAGTTTGAAAAAGCCTGGCGACTCTCCAGAACAGGGAGAAAGCAGCCTGAAACTATCTTCTTTAATTTACAGGAATGACAGGTCAGCGAAATTGGTCTTTGGTTGTCCGCCAACTTCGGATCTTTCCCAGGTTTGGGGATAGGAATTACAAAGCTGTAGTCCAAATAGATGTAAAAGAAAATTCGATCCAGATTCTGTTATACAGATCAATAAAAATGCTGATGCCAGTGATGGATATGACGGGCATAATGTACAGAAATCATGTCTGGGCTAAGAGCACCGTTTTTGCTATTCACCAGTGTAGTTTGATGCTTGATGTTCTGCAAGTGTAAAAAAGACGGTTATAGGTATGATCTTCCCCTTTCGCTGTTGAAATGTCTGGCAGTGCAGGGTTAGTTCTCAATTTTTGAAAGGTTTCAGGATAGCGGAAAGAACTCGAGTAACTAGCAGAACTATATATAAATAACCTAATGCATCTGCAACAGCAGCAGGAGCGGAGATCGTGTCGGTTATATCAGGCCTATAACGGAGAACTGTGGGTGAGGAGTTGTTGGAGCGACGAGATATTTTCTCATTGATATGTTTTACATGGTTTAAAGGAAGGGCAGTTGTGTTCACAGTCGAAATTTTAGTTCGAAAATATTATTTATGTGTTTGGCGATTAATTTGGCGATCTTGCCGCAGTTGCTTTAAAAATGATCATGTTTGGCGTGGTACGGGTTCTTTTGTATTGCCTGTAGAGTTTCTTCTTCTCTCGGTTAGCTTGTGCACACTCTTGGGACCACCAAGGGGTTGCCGACTGCCTGCCTGCGGATGATTTCGGAATGCAAGCTTCCGCTGCTGTGATGTCAATTTGTCAACATCAACAGTCCAAAACCGCTTATTGAAGGAGAAAGTGGGATAGCTGTTGCCTGATAAAAGGAGCCCACTCCGCTCGAGTCATAACTCCAGCTGGAGTTAGATTTTAACATTGGGCTCGGTACAAGGTCATTTAAAGCTATTGGGTAATGGTCATTGCCACATAAATATCAAAGCGGGACCAGGTAGGCGACCCATAAGGAAATGGGAGCCAAATGGAAATATCAATACAGGAAAAATTGTGTATTATTATCTAAACCTTGCCGTTCTTATGTAGGGATCCCTGTGTTAGGTATCCCAGGAAAAGGAGGTTTAGAAGATCTACAAGGATCTTGGACTTAAAAACGAAGTGACAGAGTCGCCCCATGGGTGGCGGCCGGAGTTGAAGTCTCCTAGTATAACAACCGGTGTAGGGAGCTGTTTAAAAGATCAATAGAATTGACCTTGAAAATAAATTCACTACTCAGAGCCAAGTAGATCGAATAGACGAGTAAGGTCGGTAGACAAATAATTCGATGCTGCCACTGCATGAGTTTGGTTTGAAGTGACTTGAGGAATAAGGGACAGATTTATGAATAAGTATTCCTGCACTTTCCCTATCATTGTCACCACTTTCTACAGAGGTTAGCGGCCATTTTTATATTCCGCGGTTGAAAGAAGTCGCGATGACATAGTCGAAGTTCTGCCACATATGCACTTTGGTGTACATATGTTTATTAGTTGAACAAGTTCTTCAAAATTAGAGTGGTAGCCACGACAATTCCATTGAAGGAAAGTGGCCATGCTATGTTTATAAATATTATGAGGATGGTCTTTTTGAGACAATTGTCTCTATGTGACAAGGGTAGTGTTGGAGGTGGATTAGATGGAGAGGAAAGGCTGAGGCGATGGGTCTCAACGAGGAGGGCAGCCGTCTGGTGGTAAAGAATAGTCCTTGGCAGAGATTTGGTTATCTGACGTCCTTTGGGAAGAGTTTCAGTGGTATTTGGTGAAGGGGATTCGCCATGAATGCGAGATAAATTGAGTTCTGCCAAGTCCATCTTATTGTGTGGATTTGGTTGGTTGTTGGAAGAGCAACCAAATTGCTCATGTTTAAGAATGGGAGCGGTATCAGTATCTACCAAGCAAGCAGATTCAGAAATGTGTGAGGGATATAGAGTTGTTTCCATGGAAATGGGGAAGGAAGGTGTCATCTTTTTGAAAAGGTGTTGGGGTTGCGATATTGGGTTCCAATATAGGATTCGTTGGATTGACAAGGTCTGATACTAGAGATTTTGCCAATAATTCATCATGCGAGTGATTTTGGGAGATTGGACAATTTGATTTAAGAATGGAGACCTCTGGGTCCCCTTTCATGCCTCCAACAGATCCAGAACGCTTAGAGAGTTTGCGGCGCTTACGTTGGACGGTTTTCCATTCGTCTCTCTCGGAAGCGCAGGAAGCATTAGAAAGAGAGTGGGTCATCACATCAAGCTCTATTTGGGAGCTATTATCCATTTCAACCGCTATGACATAGAATCCTTTCGGGAGTGCTGTAGGAAATTCGGAAGATGAGTTATAGGAGTTTTCAGAAGAGCTGGAGTAATCTTTCAAACTATCAGAGGGTTGATTGGTGGGTTGTTCGATAGCTGTGATTGTTTGGGTGCAATCTATCGAAGCTATTGCTTTTGTCTCAGGAAAAGACATAGTAAGGTCTCTTCTGAGTTGCATTTTTTACGTCTAGGGTTAATGTGTTTTGGTTTAGAAATTCGGATGCTTTGTATTTTAACGAATAATCTTTAGCTTGGTGATTATTTTTTCTTTGTATTTAGGAACATCTTTTTCAGGAATTTGAGTAATAGTGGGAGGCGTATTAGGAGACAAAGAGACAGTCTTCTTGCGTAAGTTTGGAGAACCTATTGGGTAGGTATGGGACAGTATGTCTTGGCAGAAATGTTTTCCAAGTTTTGTGTTGGATGAACCAACTTAGTTTCATTGTTGGTTTGTTGAAAACTAGTACTCGGGATAGGGTTGTTGATGACATTTTGGACGGGAGATTGGATCAGGTTGCTTTTGTACTATTTGAGAGGTCGGTGGTGTAGGCAGTATAGGCAGACAGGTTACAGTAACTGCCTGAGTTTCGCTGGGATTTGGGAGAGGAGTTCTACTGGGATGGAGTTGTGTCGTCGGTGGATTAACACACGGAAGCATGGGGCAGCTGCCTTATGGCATCTCTCCTGTTCAATTTTTGTATGGTACATAACTCCAAAACCTGTTCAAACAGATAAGAAGGGAATTTGAAGAAAGAAGCACTGTGGGGTCCTCCACAGTTTTAACAGTGTGGTTTATTTTCACAGGGAATGTGAAATAATTCTCCGCAGACTGGGCATATGTCATCCGGTCCCCTACAGTATTTTCGGGGATGACCAAACCGTTGACATTTAAAGCAACGTCTGGGTCGAGGGATAAACGTGCGAACATTGTAACTTGTGAACCCTATTTTCACCTTTGTAGGTGGATGAGGGGTATTAAAGGTCAGCAGTAAACGAGGATTTGGGGTGTCAGGCGAGTCCCGACTAGGGGGAAATCTATAAATGTTTGTAACGGAAAATCTTTTCTGCTGGAGATTTCTCATAATGACAGCTATATCTTCATCTTTCTGTTCAAAAGAATAAATAGTGCTTTTAGATTGGTTTCTTATCTAATCAGGAGTAGAAATAAGAGGAATGTTTGCTAGAGACGTCAAGAATGACAAAATAGAACTTTGATTCCAGTTAGTAGCTTGAGCAAGAAGGAACCCATTTCTCAATAAAGTGAGTGGAGAGTCCTCAACTCCTAATGCTTCTTCAAGTGCATCGATAAAAGGAATGGTTCTTTGCTCAGTAAGAGCTTTGAAGGTAGTGGATCGCAATATGTAATATATCGGGAATGATGTGTCAGCTGGCATTCTTGGAGGGGGAGCAGCATATGGAGTAAACGAATGAGAACGACTTTGAGAGGGGTCACCTTTGCGGGATTGCCCTGACCGTTTGGGCACCTGGAGTGTTAGAGGCATGCCAGTCGACGAATCGCTGAAACTATGCAAATAATCCTCAGATGTAGGAGAAGGGATAAAAACGGAAAACGGAAGTACCTATTGGTTAGAAGTAGTAGGGACTGAGGTGGGATCAGGCTGGGAACCCAACAAGATGGTAATTATTGTTGATGTTGATGTTGTTAAATTCACCTTGGTTTAAAAACGTTTTTTCTTTTATTGACTTTTCCATAAAAAATTAAACCACAAACTTCGCCTCCATAGATGAGCAAATATTACAATAAAACAAATGAACCATAAAAGTAATTATGATGGGGTGAAAAGCCGTGTTTCATAAGGAAAGGTGACATATCTTCCTTCAACAAGTTACAGGCCAGAGACCCACACAACCTCCCGGACCCCACCCCGTAAGGTAGGCTGTGGATGTGGCCTCGGAAGATCCTCCCGGAACTCTACGCCGGTTTACCACCCCGTGTACCACACGGCACCTTATATCTTCACGTAGAGCCCGAGATTATACACCAAAGCGTAGAACAGCCTCCTCAGTGGTTAGGAGGCGACTCCCTGACGACGGCCCGGTCAAAAGTGAGCTAAATTACCAGTTTTTCTCCTGTACACCCATCCACGGGGAGGAAGTATGGGGTAACATGAAAACCCATGCGGGAAGAGGCACCGGATAGCCCAAGGGGCTGTGACGTGAAAAAAAGGAGGGAATGCATACAAGCACTGGGGGGATGAAGTGAAAAAAAAAAAAAAAAAAAAAAAAAAAAAAAAAAAAAAAAATTAGGAATTGTGATAAAGAAAGTGTATTGAAAAAACAGAAAATTTATATGAATTATGAGGGAAAGGATGAAGATTAAAAGATTACGTTTGTGACAAATGCTAATGCATGAATGCACAACAAATGTACATACTATTGCTAGGGCAGGAGGGATGCAAAATGTCATTCTAGTATTGGTTCTTATTACTATGTTTAAGGTTGTTATCAAGAGCATAACACCATAATAAGAATCAATACCCCTTGCTGGATATATATATATATATATATATATATATATATATAACTATATATATGCTATATATATATATATATATATATATAACATAACTATATATATATATTAGAATGTACCGGAACCAGAATTTTTGGTTCCGGCCGGAACCGGAACCGGAACTTTCCGGAACCTTGGAAAAGTTCCGGCCGGAACCGGAACTTTTTGACTTCCTCTACACCTTACATATTCTACTTAAAACTTGTCTGATTAACAAGTGGAGTCTCTCTAGAAGTATCTGGCATCTTGACATATCCATACTGTGTGCTCTTAGTGTTCTGTAGTAAGCAAAAATTTGGATAAGCGGATCAATAAATTTATTAAGTTAAATAGGAATATACTATATACAGTTCTGCGGGTCTTCAAAGTTTAAAAAGCTTTTCAAAAGCATTTTTTTAAAAGCTTTTCGGAAGCGGGTGACGTGTTTGAGGATAAAGAGATCACGTTTAACCCCACAACATGGAGAGACAGCTTATTTTCCTACACCTCAACATTTCAATATTCAAAATAAATTCAATTTTAAATAAGATAATTATGGAATCTTGTTTTAAAATTTTTGCTTAAACAGTTTAGTTAATATTTTGTTTTGTAGTAATTTCTACTTTAAAGTTAATTTCTTTTAATAATAATAATAATAATAATAATAATTATAATAACACTGGTAGCTTATGAAATTTATTGGAGGGTTTCATAATTGATTTATTAAGTGATATATTTGGTGTCTTGATTTAAAAATGTAATCAGTTTACGTATCCACATCGCATTTGTGAGATATTGTGTAACACAGATTTGTAAAAATTTTATGATTTTACACTCTTTTCAAGAGGTCTGTCAATTATCGGAGTTATATATATATATATATATATATATATATATATATATATATATAATAACCTTATATATATATATATATACTTTATACTTTTATTTTTAATCACTAACTATATACTATATAACTAACTACTATATATTTTATATATATATATTTTATATATATATATATATAGCATATATACTAACTAACATATATATATATATATATATATATATATATATATACTAAATAACTATATATATATATATATATATATATATATATATATATATATATATATATATATATATATATATATATATATATATATATATATATATGAAGGGAGAGAAACAAATCACAATGATATGAAACATGTCAAAATATAATACAACTATGAATAAAGAGTAATATGGGACAACAATGAATGTAATAGAAGGAATGGGTTTAATTAATGTAGACATACCTACGATGGTAGTAACTTTCTCTTCGTAGACGATCTACTGTGCATAGCGTCTGAATATCCCTCATCAAGCTCCAACAATAGTCGGCCATCATATTGATATCCCACTTGCCCTGGTAACGTCCTTCCATGAACTTTAGATCTTGATGGAAGCGTTCACCCTGCTCATCACTAACATCGCCTAGGTTACCGGAAATTTGCTTAGGTGAGAATGTAAGTTGTGCAACTTTATACTCATTCTACATCCATGAGAAGGACAACTGTCTAGCAGTTCCTGTACAATGTTAGTGGTTCTCGGCTTTCCTGTTCCCCAGAAAATTCTGTACTACATATGAAAAAGTATTCCACGCTCTTGCCTTTAACAGAGTCATTGTTGTAGCAAAGGCAGCATCACGGAGGAGTGTCCGTATTTGTTGGCCATCAAATATCCCAGCTTTTTTCTTCTCGTCACTCAGACCAGGAAACGTTGAGCATATATAGCGGAAGCATTCACCATCATGGTCTAGGGCCTTCACAAATTGTTTCATCAAACCAAGTTTTATGTGTAGTGGAAGTAAGATGATGATTTCTCTCTGTACAAGTGGTTCACGTACGATGTTCCTGTCACCTGGCGTCAAGGTTTCCCTCGGTGGCCATTCTCTTTTGGTCCAGTGATCCTTTGTCGTCCGGCTGTCCCAATAGCACAGGAAGCAGGGATATTTTGTGAAACCTGCTTGCTGACCGAGCAGAATGTTTACCATTTTGAGGTTGACTCATATTAACCATCCATGTACCTGATGTTGTAGCCTCTCCAAAACTGTCTCCAAAACATACTCCTCTCTCATCCGTACCGAGTACCCTACTGGAACCAACAACACACACTTTAAACTAATCTTGGAAGTGTCAATAAACAGTCGCCACTCACGTACATCGTATGCTGGGAATCACATAGCGAGTAGTAGGCCTGCAACTTCACTGCAATTCACAAGGTTACCATCTGACTGGAAGAACCTCCGCATGTCTGCTTCTCTGTTACGACAAAATGTTACTCTTGTGCCATGGTCCAGTAGTCATTTTCATGCAACCTCGAAGCCAACAGCTCAGAGGACAACTTCTGCAAATACAACTCTCGTACAAGATCGTTCAGTTCACCCTGGGTAAACAATGACGGACCATCCGACTGTATTTCAGATGGATGATAGACATCATCAGGTCATTGGCATCCATACATGACGTACTAAAGTTACCACATGCTTCCCGAATATCGACCACGGTAAACTTGCTGCTACTGTAGATATATGCGGTATTGCAACGTCTATACAACCTACGTAGTTCGCACATGAATTTTGTCATTTCTAGGGAATATGCAAAAATAGGGATCCATGATTGCACGAAAACGGGATGTGATACAACCAAATCCGAGATTATATATGGAATCACCACAAATTACTATATATCTGCTACAAAAGTCCATCCAAGAAAAATTTCACCTTTTTTGTTGACCAGTGCAATAATAATAATAATAATAATAATAATAATAATAATAATAATAATAATAATAATAATAATAATAATAATAATTTATAACATTTTTTTTACATGATACCACCACCACAGACGTACCCTTTCAAAAGGAGGGCAAAAATAAGCAAAAAAAATAAATAAAAAAAATACAAAAAGAAAAACAAAAATTAAAAAAATGGAAAGTAAACCCACCCTGTCCCTTGCTAACGCAATTCCCTCAGGTGGGCGCAGACGCGGGACTTAAATAGAGGAAGATTAAATATTGCAGGGGAGGAAAATAAGAAGGCAAAGGAGTTCCACAAAACAGATGTGGCTGGAAAGAGAAGGAGGCACCACAACTTGATCCTTGAGTTACCAATATTCACACAATTTTCGCTTGAAAACAAGGCACCTCTTGTATTACGAGAGGGCGACGCAGTGGTGGAGGAATGCGAGAGGGTCAATTCTCGCGAGCACCAACTGCCGTTGTAATACCTAGAGAAAGAGATGGGGCACCTACGTCACGACGCAGAGAAGAGGGTCAAGGGAGTCAGAGAGTATGGGACAGTTTATAAGCCTCTTAGCCTTAGCTTCAACTCTATCCAAAAGGAGGGGAATAATATGTATAATAATAATAATAATAATAATAATAATAATAATAATAATAATAATACCCTGTACAAATTTACTTTTCCCCGTGTTTATTTTATTTACCAGGATTGGCACAAAAAGATCAAATATTTAAATCTTCTATTTATATACATATTTTTTTTTATTAAAAAATCATGATTTTTTTTTTAATTTTTATTTTTTTAGCCAAATTTTTTTTTATAAATTAATAATTAATCCTAGCTATCACCTAATTAATAATGATAAGTATATTTAATCTATATAATAAGTAAATTCATCAATGTAGTTTCGAGTCATTTTTAATAAAGAAATAAATAAAATTAGAGTTCTCAGATATTATACAGTATATATATAATTTAAATAACTTAATTAAACTAAATAATAATTATATGTACTAAACTTATTATTAATTAGGTAATAATTAGGATTATTTACTAATTTTATGAAAATAATAATTGAAAAAAGCAATTTGTGTCTAAAAAAAAAAAAAAAACAAAAAATTAAAAAAACAAAACAAAAGAAAACATTGTTCTAGAGTATTAAAGCTACCGGTTCGAGTGTGAAAATATCGTTTCATATTTAAAGTTTTCGAAACTATAGAGTCGATATCATTTTATCGTGATATTTCTTTTCATATAATTATATATATATATATATCAATTTTCTATATTATTTTTTATGCAAAATCATAACTGAGTAAATGACAATTCAATTACTGAATTTTTTTTAAGAAAGACATTGAAAAGTTCCGGTTAGTTCCGGCGGAACCAAGTGATTCCGGCCGGAACCGGAGTTTATAAAAAAGAGATTTTCCGGTACATCTAATATTATATATATATATATATATATATATATAACCTATATATATATATATATATATATATATATATATATATATATATATATACTATATATATATATATATATATATATATATATATATGCACTAATTAGCAATGTACAGAGTCTAGATTGTTGGGCCTAGTACCCATGCTCTTGCAAATCTTAATATAGTAAAAATATTATAAATTATTGTGCCACATTTTTTTTTAATTAATGATAATAATAATAAGTTTTATTATTATTATTATTATTATTATATTATTATTATTATTATTATTATTATTATTGTTATTGTTATTATTTTTATCATTATCATTATTTTTATTATTATTATTATTATTATTATTATTATTATTATTATTATTATTATTATTATTGTTATTATTATTAAGATAATAATAATAATAATAATAATAATAATAATAATAATAATAATAATAATAATAATAATAATAATAATAATAATAATAATAATAATAATAATAATAATAAAGGTAATAAAATAAAAATATATGACTGATAAGCTCATACGTAATAAAACTCTATAAGGCGAGCACGGATGGAAGCTTTGAAGTGAAACTGGGAAGATTATATTCTGTAGGAAATACGGCAGATGATAGAGAACTCCAGAGAACAGATATGGCCGGAAAGGAAGATGTACCGCAATGAACAAGCTGGTGCACAAAG
The DNA here is from genome assembly GCA_015478945.1 of Trachelipus rathkii. Taxonomy (NCBI): domain Eukaryota; kingdom Metazoa; phylum Arthropoda; class Malacostraca; order Isopoda; family Trachelipodidae; genus Trachelipus; species Trachelipus rathkii. The sequence goes on along the minus strand of JABUQX010070786.1, from coordinate 25,742 downwards.
CACAAACCCAGGACGAAGACGCTGCACCCCTTGTGCTTACATAGAATGTGGAAAGCAAAAGATCAGCTCACTCAAGCGCTTTTCATTGCAGTACCTTAGGAACAGATAGAGCGTTAACTTTTTACGTCTGAATGATCAAGAGTTGAGAAAGTTCGCAAGTAAAGAAGAGTTTATAGACCCTTTAGCTTTGGACTCAACTTTATCCAAAAGTTGGATTGATCATAGTCCCCCTCAGATGAGAAAATAATACCCAAATCAGAGGAGGATAATAGATACTTTTGTTTAGTTCGAGAGTAACTGTGAAAAGTAAAAAAAATTCTTAACATCTTTCTCATTTTTTTTATAGCTGCCATAGCAACCATGCATCGGGATATTAGGTTTCCAAGACAATTTATAATGTTTATATTGTCCACAGATGAGACGATAGAACCGTCGAATCTCTTTCGATGGAAAATTTGAAGGTGTTTTTAAGGAGATTTTAGAAGTTTAGTTAAAAAAAAAATTAAATTGATCGACCTTACTGGGAAACACTCTCCAGATTAGCATGAGTAAAGTCGGAAAGCTGAAGTGAAGAGACAATACCAGAGACAAAAGAAAGAGTGGATTTGAATTGAGAAGTAGAATGGAGTTTAGATTCGTTTGCATAGTAGATAGGGTTAGAAAAGCAGCTTAGAAGTCGTCAATGAAAGTAGTAAAAGGGTAGAACAGAGGGAAAACCATGAGGAATATTTCTATTGAGATG
>JABUQX010070786.1:2500-20000 GCA_015478945.1 Trachelipus rathkii | reverse complement strand
TCACACACACACTCGCGCACGCACACACGTACAATATATATATATATATATATATATAATATATATATATATATATAATATATTATATCTTTATATATTTGTAATTTATACTTTTAGCATTATAATTTTATATATATTATATATATATATATGGAAGTAGTATGTGGAGGAGGCTGGGCCAGAGTAATCCAACTCGTCCTCGAAGATGTCTTCGAACGAAGTGTACGTGACAGAAAGTACACAGAGAAGATTTGAGGAGAACGAAGAAGAAGGAGATAGATATTTAGAAGGAGATAGAAAACGGATCAGAAAGGAGATAAGGTATATTATCTTTATTTATATATTATATTATTTATATATATATCATATAATATATTATATATATTATATTATATATATATAATATATATATATATAAATATATATATATATATTATATATATATAATATTATATAAAGGGGAAAGTTTTGTAGCTTATTGGCTTCTAACATTAATTGTATATTATATATATATATATATTATATATATATATATATATATAATTATATATATATATATATAATTATATATATAGTATATATTAGTTATATATATATATATATACTATATGTAATATAAAATTTATTTGTCAATCTTGTTAATGCACAACGCGTGCGAGTGTTAGTTTAAAAAAATTACTTCCAAATCCGGTGGAGGATGGTGAGATATGGTTCGTGTTTCGGATTATAAATGTGTGTATAATAATAAGCAATTTATTTTGTAAGTTAATTTTGGAGTCACGAAAGTTTTCTCGAGTCCCAACAACACGAGTTGTTTTATTTTTTTTGATGGTTTTAAATTTAGAAGTCACGAAAATTAAAGCAGGAGGTCAAAGAGTCGCCTGTGTTTTTATATATTATTGACTAATTAATTATTTTTATCTCTCGTATGTTTTTATTAAGAAGAGAAAAACAAAAGAGTGAGAGAGAGACAGAAAAAAGAAGTAAGGCTGAAGTCTGGAAATAGACTCCATTTTTCATTCCGTTGTCTCGAGAGTGACTCGTGATTTCGCGACTTGTCCAGTGATAAAAAGAAAAAGAAAAAACTTTTTTTGTTTTAAATTTAAGTCAATATTTTGTTTTCCCCCACTTTTTGGGACTAGCTTGAATGAAACTTGTTGTTGTTGTTGTTGACGTTGTTGTTGTTGAAATGGTTTATCGTGGGACAAAAAGGTTTTAAAAGTAATTTTGGGTATTTTAAGTTTGAAAATATTTAAATATTAATTTTATTAATTTTTGCTGAGTCTTTAATGCATCTTGAATGACTGTAATTTATTACAGTTTGCTACGGTATTTATGACAATTCGGTATTTCCTGAATTTAAATATTTATATACCTAGGAATGGTGGAAATTATTGAATAATCTAAAGCGGACAACTTACCCATTAAGCAACTACTTCATTCAGCCAAATAAAAAATGTATCTAGTTTTCATCCAAACGACCTGTGCTCTTGACCTCATTTGCGATACGAGTAAACATATTGTTAAGAGATTTGCCTCGTAAAAAACAAAACAAAAGAAGTTCACAATTTTAGAAGCGAAATACCACACCTTTATCTTTTTTTCAAGACGATTTACGAAGATAATGAAGAAATTTGGATACTAAAAAGCAAGAAACAATCGATATGAATATTGGAAGGACGAAATAATACAGCGTTACTATCCTTTTTGTCTCAAGATATAAATAAAGATTCTAGTCCCCTGTTATATCAACAGCAGATTGCACCTTTGGTATTAGTTTTGCTCATCAAAAGAAAGACAGCAGAAAATAAGATTCAACTAAAAAAACTTCAAGTCTTTATGGACTAATCCTTCATCCATAGTCCATCATCAAAAGAACTTTTGTTATAAAACTGATTTAAGTTTAGTCTTCAAGTTAAATCGATATGTCACCAAGCTTGCAAGTTTCAGACTTGTGTTTCTTCTTTATCAGACATTGCAGTTCCTAATCAAACCGCGTTGGTCTGGTTTATTATATACCTTGTAATTACCAGAATATTTAATTTAATCATTTGCCAGACCTGAAGGAGAATTCTGCAACAACTATCAAATTGACTCAAGTGCGGGAGGTCACTCAATGTGATTGTGTTAAAAACCAATTGATAGATGAAGGAATTAAAAAATACTGAATACATGAATCAATGACAAAGCGAGAAAATTTCCTCGGAGTAAAAGAAACAAGGATATTGAAACAAATATCAATTTATTTCGCACAACCACATCTATTCGACTAGAAGTAAACGAGTTCTGATACCCAAATGAAGTTTATGGACATTAGTTCAAGTAGAAGCATCTTTAGAATTAATGAGTTCCGTAGCTAGTGTAGGCCTACAAATTCACAAACTCAAAAGACTATCAGAATTCTGAAAATAGTATTTGATGAAAGTAAGGCAGAGGATTTCGTCAGTGAATCTTCGGAAAGTTCAGCAAACGATTGAAACGTTCCACAACACTTGAAAAGGAAGAGAGTTAAAAGAAATTTAAAAGTAACACATTCCACTTCCTTTTACAAAAGTTTGTTTAAAGAAAAAGAGATGTCAGGCAGAAGCTTGAGAAAACGGACGGAAGGAAAGCACCCAATGGAAAAACTAAAAATGGGGTGTTTCACCGAAAGCTAAAATTAGCGACCTTAGATTTTTAAAATCTCCTCTATTGAAAAAGAAATTCCGTCGTTCGTCTCCAACGTCTAAAATAGGAAAAGTCCAAACAAATTAAGCTTAAAGTTCTTTCTTTGCTAATATTAAGGTTATGGAAACCTGCCTAAAAATTACTTATCAGGAGGCCAATAACGATTCAATCGTGGATGTACCAAAAGGACAGAGATTTTGATTTAATTTAAAACTGCAAAAATTAAACTCCAGTTATTCCTCCCAAATCGAACAACAAATTGACGATTGGTTTACCAGACCCGATGGACTCGCCTCCTCCACCTATGGCATTTCAAAACGACAAAAGAAGAGGATACTCGAAGATGGAATCTGAACCAATAAAACTTCCAAAAATAATTTCTGCAAAATTAAAGGTCAGTTTTTTTGCACAAATACGTCATTTTTTGTGTGATCAAACTAACAAAATTTTATTTATTTATTACTTTTTGAGACGCTTAACGTTTGGCGTTTTCATTAGTTTTCTTATTTTTATTAAATGTGATTTTTTGTTTCACTCGTAGTTTACCATTTAATATGACGAGTAAAATTCTTAATAATAATAATAATAATAATAATAATAATAATAATAATAATAATAATAATAATAATAATAATAATAAAATAATAATATAATAATAATAATAATAATAATAATAATGTTTCTAGAAAAAATAGACAATTTATCCGTTTTCTTGTCCATTACATTATATGTATATGTGTACATATATGTAAGTATGTAGCAATATGTAGAGCTTGCTCTGAGTATAATTTTCATATAAGGGAGATGGATGAATGGTGGCATGGTTTTTTTTAAGTTCATATTTGATCAATATACTTTGGGAGTGCTCCAATTTTATTACCTTGATAATTTTGGATCATGTATTTGAATTCGATACTTACCCTACTTTAGATTATAATAATTATAATTACATTTATTATTATTATTATTATTATTATTATTATTATTATTATTATTATTATTATTATTATTATTATTATTATTATTATTATTATTATTATTATTATTATTATTATTTATTATTATTATTATTATTATTATATTATTTATTATTAATTATTATTATTATTATTATTTATTATTATTATTATTATTCATTTATTATTATATTATATAATTATTATTATTATTAATTATTATTATTAGCTATTCCTTCCGACAATGAAGATGGCGTTAAGAAACTCGAGTAGAATGAAATATAATAGATAGAAATATGAGAAATTAATACTTGTCATAAATTAAGATAAGGAGAGGTTTATCGGGTCTTTCTCATATTATATTAAATATTGAAAGGAATTTTAGTGTGAACCATTTTAATTTATTAGATGGAAACAAATGAAAATGTTGTGGAGTTAATGGAGAAAACGCTACGCGTGCACAACAATTGAAATTATGATAAATATATAATGTCGATGTTTACTTGCGATACATACAACGAACGCACATACAACAACGTGCGCGCACGCGACACAAACATGTAATTGAAAGGTTATAAAGTAACCAAAAATTAAAAGGTGGTAAAGTAACATGAGACAGCGTGACTTTGGAATTGTCGAAAATGAATATAAAACTTTAATTAATTAAACTTTTTTATTATTATTATTATTATTATTATTGTTATTATTATTATTATTATTATTATTATTATTATTATTTTATTATTATGTTTTAAAGTTTTATTATTTAAAGTTTTAAATTTATTATTTAAATATATGAATAATGGAAATTACTGTAAGAATTAGCAATGTGTAGTGCATTTCTAGTAAAGAAAATTGAGTATTTTTATTTTAATTGAAGTGTGTGATTTTTGGATCATTATCATCCATCGTTGGGGGAAAGATAAACAAGGAGCTGTTTATATCCAGAAATTATGCCCAGAAAGGAATAAGAAGAAATAAGCTTAGAAATGTTTAGTGAGAGGTTGAAGTTGTATGTAATAGTAGTCGTAGGGTGATTTCATTTAAGATTAGGTATTGAAAATTTGTAGTATTACAGTTATAAAGGGTAATAAAGGTATAAATAATGTATATGTATGAAGGTATAAAGCTGATACGTTGTTATTCATTTCGTGTCATTACATATAAAGTATTAAGTAAAATAATGGTGATAATTTTGATATCAGAGTGGGGAATTTACATTGGTTCGTTTCTCATTCAGCATTTAATCAAAGGGTGTAGATCGAGAAGTAGTTTACACCACTTCGAATTCTTGGCGTTTTTAATTACTATGCTTTTTCTAACTCTGATTAAAGATTAAGTCGGTAAGTAAGAGATTAAAGAAAAAAAGTCAACAAAGGAGAATGAATAGAGAAACTATAAAATTGTAAGGAAGCATATAGGTTTCAGTTTTACCCACTTCATAAATGAGAGGTTTCGGGAATGCGTATCCCGAATTCTGGTCTCCAAGTAAACTTCATCCCTTAGGAAGGATACATTAAACACCTACCTATTGGCTGAAAAGGACATGACCAAATGAACTAGTTAGACGGAAAATAAGAAACACAATCGATCGTTTCGTGAAGACAGTGGAAAAAATATTTCATTCATTTTCACGTTTTTAAGTGACGAATCTGCAGCGTCATTTAAAGCATTAAACCAATCTAATTTTAATGGAATCAAGAAAATGAGCATGTTAACTAGTGAAGCAAATCATAGCTTCGTAAGATTTATCATATTATCAACTATTATTATTATTAATTATATTAATTATTATATGATTATTAATTATTATTTATATTATTATATATTATTATTATTATGTAAATGGGATCACTTTTTAGCGTCTTGTGTGATGCTGCTGCATTGAACGTGTTATGATACAAAGATGAAGCAAAGCAAATTAATTTATTTTCAAAAAAAAAATTGGTAATCATTCTCTTAAAGAGGACTTCATTTTGAGCTATTGTTTTTTCACACGCCTCACTGTTCTCATATATATATGATTATATATATATATTATATATATAATATATATATATATATGATATATATATAATATATATATATATATAATTATATATATATATATAGTATATTATTAATATAATAATTATAATATATATATATATATATAATAATAAATAATATACCTTATATATAACCGAGTATGTGCTTTTGGCCAGTTTTGGTGTGACTTTCCAAATATCATACACGATTGAATGACAACCTGTTAGAGTGAAAAAAAATTGTCATAAGATTTCTATTAATTATACACACACACACACACACACACACACACATATACTATTATATATAATATAGTATATATATTATATATATATATATATTAATATATATATATAATATATATATATTATATATTATATATAATTAGTATATCAAACATGTTGAATTTGACACCTTATGCCAATTTTTCATTATCCATTTAAAATACACGATATTATATTATATATATATATATAAATATATATATATAATATATCATATATATTATATAATTATATTATATATTATATATATATATATATATATATATATAATATATAATATAAATTATATAAATAGATAATCTGGGATTACCGCGAGATTTTAACTGTACTGATGTATTTAATATGAGATTAATTATTCCTCAATTATTGATGCAGAGCAAATCGCTTTCTCGCAATGTGATTCTTTACTTCCGTAAATTATACAAAAATATATTCAACTATTTTAGGTTCTAACAGTTTTTTGGGTAAATTTAATAATTAGCGCAGAGGGATTATTAGTAATATTGTCCCAATTTTAAGGTGTTAATTACTTTAGTAAAAAATTAATCTATATATATTATATTATATAATATATATATAATATTATTATATATATATTATATATATATATATTATATATAATATATATATAATATATATATATATTATATAGATATATATTATATAATATATTATATAATAATACGAGTGCGATGGGGAGATTTCATTTTAATGGATTTTGCTTTGTATTTAAAAATGTGACCAATTTTTAATAAAATTGTAAACGGTTATTTCTTTTTGCATCTCATTAGTTGACCTCTAGGAAATGGTCTCTAGAAACACTTAAATGGGGACTGTCTTTTATAATAATTAATTTATTATTATTATTATATTATATTCTATTTTTATTATATTATTATTATTATATTAATTATTATTTGCCATAATGCTTACTTTATAATTAAAATATTAATAATAGAATTAAAAAGTATGCTTTATTTGGCATTTTTATGATGGAAATCCGGTATTATTTTAATCTCATTTATATTTTCCCGTTTCTATTATAAATGATGGCCAATCAGAAAAGCGTTATATTGTACGTCATAGTTTATTTCAGAAGATAGAGTAATTAAAGGAAAGGAGGAGGAGTTAAAATTATATATATTTGATATATATATATTTATATATAGTATATATAATATATATATATATATATATATATATTATAATATGTATATTTCAATTACAATATATATATATATATATATAGTATATATATATATTATATATTTATACTATTATATATATTATATATATATATATATACGTATATATATATAATATATATATAGGAACAAATGATGATGATGACAATGATGATAATGATGAAGACGATTAATTATATCAGAATAGAGAATGCCCGCGATTTTGAAGCATTTTAGTATGTGGACGGTATATAATAGAGTGCGTTTGGAATATGGTGATGGAGCGTGGACTGATTCGTTGTTTGTCGATTTTCTTCTTTTATTTGAGCAGGAGTGGCTTTTTATTTGTTATTGTTGGATGGAATATTATTTTTTATTATGAAAAAAGAAATAACTCTTGTTATAGTGCTTAGAAAATTTAATTGTGTATGGACAAGGTGTGGAAAGATTATTATTATTATTTTTTTAAAATCTCAAGTGTTCGTTAGTGCTTGTTCACATACTACGACAGGTGATATAATGTGTTTCACTCGTTCCATTGCCGTAATTAATTTATTTGAAACGTTGTGCTTTTTTTAAATTTTTACAGAATTCAGAAAAATTTGTTTTTTGTGTAGCTGAGATGGAGAAGAAGCATTATGTAACTAACTTGTCACTAAAACTAATAAAATTTAATTTAAAAAATGGTATCAAAATTTTTTTTTTTTTTTTTTTTTTTTTTTTTTTTTTTTTTTTTTTTTTTTTTTTTTTTTTTTTTTTTGCGATTTCAAATTGGCATGGTTAGAGAAACTGAAATGTATAAGTTATTGAAGGAAATTCGAATTAGTTTTTGGAGCTGACTTTCGGCTTTAGCGCTTTTTTTTTTGTAGGGATTAAATATCGATTTTCGTGTTATTTATATAATGCGATTAATAAAATTTTATTTCGATACATTTTTAGATGTATCAACAAATCAATTAAAATATTACCAAATGTTTAATTGAATAAATAAAACTTAAACATTTGAAAAATTAGGTTATCGTTACGAATAAATATATATAATATATATATATAATTATATATATATATTATATATATATAATATATATATATATTATATATAATATAATATATATATATATATATATATATTATAAGTATATGATATATATTATACGTATATTCAATATATCTTATTTTAAAAAAATACGTTTTTCAAAATTATTTAAATTTTTTTTACTTATTTACTTACATTTTGTCTATACAATCGAATTGTTCATAATCGTAAAAAAGTTATCGATTATCGAAAAAATATTAATGAAATCGATATATCAATAATCGGAAAAATACATTTATAGTGTTATCGGATATCCCTATAAAAGCGAGAAAATTAGCCAGTAAAAATTTTCGGAGCCTTATTTGAAAATTAAATAAAACGAACTTCATAAAATGAAAAAAAACATCAAACAATTTGTTAATACCATTTATTTATTTTTTTTTTTTTTACATTAAATGTTTATTTTTTAATACAGTCTTCGTCTACTTTGGACTGGGGAATTCTCCACAATTATCGTAATCTATTTTATTGTAGTGTACATTACTTAAATATGGGGTTGGAAATATTTTTTTTACGTACACTTTTTCTGTATACTAAAATCGCTGATAATTGTTATAAATTTTTTTTTGAATATCATCAATAAATAATAAATATCGATGTATCAATAATCTGAAACACATTTTGACAGTGTATCTTCATCCCCACACAAACGAAATAAAGCCAAAAATGTTTTTCGTGCCGTTATTTTTTTATTAAACATTATATTTAAAAGGCTTAGTATTAGATAGCCTGACAGATTTTGAGACCAAAAATTTTCTAAGTTCAAAAAAATTTCTAAGTTCAGAAAAGTTAAGTTTTTTAAGAAAAATTCTTTAGTGGCAAGCTTCTGGAATTATGGCAGAAAATTTTTGGTCTCAATTTGCCTGTCAGGCTATCTAATACTAAGCCCATTTAAAATGTATATAAATCGCCAAAAAATTTCAAATAATTTTTTATACCATTTTTTGTAAATTTAATTTTTATAATTTTAATACGGTAATACGTTAAATAGACTGTGGTCACGCTTAGCGACACAGTGTACCAAAAAAAATTTGTATCTCAATTTACAGTAACTGTCGAATTTTTTTTTTCGGATTCTTACAGTAATTTCAAATTTTGAGTTATGTTTTAGCTCTTAATACAAAAGAGGCTGTAGACTTAGAAAGAAGTTATGACCGATGGAGATGAGGTGAGGCTCGGAGCCCAGGAAAGTGTCAACACCCGGGAGCTTAGAGCCCCGATATGTTTGGTTTTGATGAGGTTATTAAAATATGGGGATCAAATATTTTGGCGAGGAACCAAAGGACTTCATTTTGGGACTTGTGTGCCTCCCTACATAAACTATAGAGATGGTTCGCATCCGCTTATGAGAGTCAAATGACGTCGGCATTTGAATCAGTTGAGCGAATTATGATGAACGATCTATATTAGAGGTGATACTTTTTAAAGATATATAGATATATATAAATATATATATATTAGTATATATATATATATATATATTTATATATATATTATATATATATATAATATATATATATATATATATATTATATATATTATATAATATATATATATATATATACATAATATATATATATCTTTATATATATATATATATATATATATAATATATATATATATATATATATACTATATATTATAGATGGAAGCGATTATAAATTTTTTATGTATATATTATATATAATTATAATTTAGTATGATGGGATGATTAAGAATTTTTGACGATGACCATTTTAATAAATTTTGACGATGACGATTTAATTGAAAATATAGCTAATTATTTAAAAACTTCTTATTATTTTAATTAATTTAAGAAATTTCTAATAAGGAAGAATTAAATTGTGTTAACTTCATTCTTATTTAAATGTGTGAATACATTAAGATCCACATTAATACATAGAAAGTTTTCCTGTTATTCATTAACCCCCCAAAATTATTTAAGCGATCAAAATTTTAGATTCCTTAAGTCTCTTATTAATAATAAGAATAATAATAATAATAATAATAATAATTAATAATAATAATAATAATAATAAGATAATAAATGAGTGGGTGAATAAGAATGAGAGAAGTTAACTGAACAAAGGTAATAAGGAAAAAGTATTTAAGAGCGCTTGCAAGTAAATCGATTGAATGTGAACAAGTTGAAAAACTGATACCAAATTGGAAGCCAAATGAAGAAACGGTGTTGCATGCAAAGAAGTGATTGTGGATGTGCCTAAATAGGAAGTAGAGTGTTAACAAGCGAGTAGTGGACAATGAAGAGGTGAATTGCAAGTGTTTAAAAGTAAAAAAAGAAGCGTGCTTGAATGTACTAAAAGCCAAATGATGAAGTTTCAAAAGAAGAATGCTTGGAATTATATAAGGGAGGAAAAAAAAGGAATTACAAAAGGCGAATTCGTAGGAGGGAAAAAGAGGTAAATGAACCGTTTTGAAGGAGGATGGAGGATGAATGGGGACTTATAAGAGAATAGGAAGCTCTTTTGGAAGAAGCTCGAAAGGTTAGAATGAGAATAGGGGAAATTGGCTTAGAAATTATGAATAGGATGTGCTTTCATAAAATGATAAATATACATTGAGGAGTGTTTAGAGAACACTTCGAAAATCTGCATAACATTAGCATAATGAAGAGGTGATAGTGAATGTGTGTGTGGGTTTGATGGTTCGCAGAAGTAATAGGTATTATTGAGGATTGAGAAGGTCATTAGTTAAGATGCGAGTAATGGGTAGAGTGAGAGAGTTGAAAAATGATAAATCTGCAGATATAGATGAAATTACTGGTGAAATAGTCAAGAAACTCCAATAATGAACAAGAAGAGATGGTGATTGATTGGATTTGGAAGTTGTGTAACAAAGGTTTATGGACGGTATAGTTCCGAGGGGTTGGAAGAGAGCAAGATAGTACCCTATATATAAAGGTAGGGGGTATAAGGGAACTGAGGAATTATAGCGGGATTAGTTTATGAGTGTATGTAGGAAGAATATATGCTTGGTATTGGTCGAAATGCGTCGAGTTACTGAGGAACTGATGTGAAGAACAAGGTGCGTTTAGAAGGTGATAAGAAGGCTGTGTGTATCAAATCTTTACATTGAAACTGAGAAAATGAGGGAGAAGAAGAATAAATTGTATTTAGGTTTTATGGATTTGCAACAGGCGTATGATAGGATTAATAGGGAAGCTCTATGACAGGTGTTAGTGATATATGGTGTTGGAAGTAAGCTTCTGAATGGAATCAAAAGTATGTATAACGATAGTGAAGCGTGTAAGAATAAATGAAGTCGAAAGTGATTGGTTTAATATTAATAGGGGAGTGAGGCAGGATGTGTTATGATCTCTCTTGGTTATGTCAATTTAGTATATGGATGGGGTTATGAAAAAAATAGTGGGGGGGGTAGCAGGGGATGGGTGTTTAGAATGATGGAGAGAATGGAAAAATTAGTGGAGGGTTCCCTACCTATTATATGCGGATGATTTGGTTTTGTATGGCAAATCTGAAGAGAGTTTGAGAGGATTGTTAGAAAGATTTGGCAGGGTATGTAAAAGGAGGGGTTTGAAAGTAAACGTAGATAAGGTTATGGTTGTGAGTGAGGACAGTCCTCGATGTGAAGTTATTTTAAATTTTGAGCAGCTGAAACAAGTGTTTGAGTTTAAATATTTAGGATGATGCAGAGTTGTGAATGGCAGGAAGGTGGCTGGTGCAATAAAATCGTTGGTGAATGTAAATGACTAAGTCTTGAGTGAGCAAGGGTCTTACATGAGGGCAGGGCTGCGGAGTCGTAAAATAAATTTTTCGACTCTGACTCTTTAAATTCAAATTTGGACTTTCGACTCCGACTCCACTTAAACAAAAAATTTCGACTCCGACTCCACTTAAAAATTTTCGACTCCGACTTCACTCAAACAAAAAATTTCGACTCCGACTCCGACTCCAGCAGTCAAATTCAAAATTTCGACTCTGACTCAGCTTAGTGCTTACAGAGTTACAGTAATATTTTTTTTGTTTACTATTTTTTTTTTTTCTTGCTTTTGAGAATAAAAAAATATACCACTTTTCCAATGAATCTAATCTCCAAATGCTATACGGTAAAGACATAAAGATGCAGACGCAACACATGACAAACAAACATATTTCAGTTTCGGAAACAAATGTATAACGTAATTATAATGCAAATTATTTTTATTTTATTATAAAACAGCCGTGCGCTTTTTTTTTTTTTTTTTTTTTTTTATAAAAAAAGACCAATGTTAAAGCGAATAGTGAAGTCATCATAAATTAATAATAATAATAATAATAGTTTTATAAATTTTCTGCGAACTCCGACTCCATTACACAGGAATTTCCGACTCCGACTCCACTTGCACAGAATTTTCGACTCTGAATCCGCAGCCCTGCATGAGGGTACGTTGTTACCCGTGTAATGTATAATAGTAAGACCTATATGGTCTGGATAAGGAGATTAGATCTAAAGTAGTACAAATGTGTTCAGATGGACAATCTTAAGGGGGTTTGTTGGGTGTGAGAAGAATTGATAAAATATAGAATGAACGTATTAGAGAGTTGTGTGGTGTGAAGAAAGGAGATAAATGAGAGAATAAATGAAAGGACATTGAGATGGTTAGGTCATTTGGAAAGGATGGATGATTGTCGGTTGGTTAGCGGATGTATGAGTTGAGTGTGCTGGGAATCGACCGGCTTGGAGACCGAAGAAAAGTGAATGTCAGTAAAAGAATGCTCTGGGAGGATAGAAATAGAGAGTTTGGCAAGGCGAGAAGGAAGTGCACAATGGGAGTGAATGGCTGGGTTTTTTGAGAGGGTATGTATGGTTGTGGCCCACTGGGCCAAGGGATGAACCCATATGACGAGATCGCATAGTGCAGGGTCCGTCGCGGTCCGTGAAGCTCTAGGGTGGATTTTGTGACTGTGACGAGTTCTCACAAAAGAAGGTATAAAGGGGGGGTAAGGCTGGGCTTTCTTTCGATTTGGATTCATATTCTATCTGTACCCTTTTCTGCTTCCGGTGACTAGTTACACACTTACCCAGTTCTTCGGAAAGAGAAAGTGTATAATAATAATATTAATAATAATAATTTATAATAATAATTGAATGAATAATAAGAATAAAATCAATATTTAAATAGTAATTATTATTTAATATTTAAAATCATTCATGCTCCTTATATTTCAACTTTATATTTTATGTATCTTCAAAAACATTATTTTAAAAGTTTTTAATATGCCGAGGAACATGAACAGAATACAAAATTCTAAAGTACTTTAAATTTAGGTTTTTAATTATGAATGATTGCAGAAACATAATCTCTAGTTTCTGCGTGTAAGTATTTCCTCAATTAACGGCAAATAATCGGCAGAAATTGACGATGACACGTTGGGGAAAAAATAATGCGATGACGATTTAATCTCGTTCCCATCACACACAAAACACAACACACACCCCGCAGTTGTTTACCTTGCCGTTGGTGGGGGGCTCTCTGGGACACTGTTGGCAGTGATATACTGCGCTACATGTCCTAGAGCGAAAACAACTAACAACAAGTGAACCAGACCATGCATATATAAGTGGGCTGTCAGGTGGTGAATGTCTGCCACAGTTCACTGTATCATAATCAATATCACTAATTTCGTACACCTTGAAATAATTTCGAGAGAAAATTGATGATTAATGTGTGGGAAAAACAGCAACTCCGGTTTTGGTGGCACTGGGGTGATGTAGGTGGCTTTTCCGTTTTTCCAGAGCGGGATGCTTCTCACCCTTCCTGGGTTGGATTGTGCCTTTTTCACGCATCTGCCTTCTCCCCGAAATCCTTCTCTTGTCTTGAGTGCTAGTACGCCGAGGCGAATACAAGTCGACTCCCGTACGTCAAAGACTGATTCGCTTTACGGCTGTTGGATGGTTTAAAATAGGGACTAGTTTCCGACGGAGTCGGTTGTCTCGGGCGAGGATCTGAACAGCTGGGTTGAACGGTACTCTCGAAACGGAATTAGAATCGGGTGGAACGCGTGCCATGGATGGCGAGTGTCCTTGCCTTGGAAGGAATCAATGTGGAATCGCGGAAGATATGGGAGTGCCATTTACGCATCAGGCACATGTTAGGGTCTGGGGGAGTAAAAAAATCCTTCATCCTTAGTCTGAGTTTGGACCGATGAGGGTTACAATACTCCCTTTGAGGAGTGGAAAGGAAAATAATATATTAATATATATATATAATTTATTATATATATATATATATAATGATATACTATAATATATTATATATTATATATATTATATATATATATATATATATATATATATATTATATATACTATAACACTATATATATATATATAGTATAATATAATTATATATATATATATATATATATATATATATATATAATAGTATATATATATATATATATTATATATATATATATATATATAGATGATATAATTATAGATATATATATATCAGATCTATTAATCTGTGTTTTATCACATATTTTTATGTTGATTAATAAAAGTCAAAATAAAACTATTGTAAATAAAAGAGCTTCACACGTTTAAAATATTTAAAAAAAGTTTAAATCTATGTAACCCAACGTAATTTAACTTATAACGTAACCAAACTTATATTAGTGTATAATTTATTTAACTTTCCATTTTTCATAAACAAGATTCACAACTAACATGCGATATAAGTTATATAGAATAGGAGAGATGATAGTTCTAAACTTTTGTCGCTATGAGCGCTGTTGTATGTCGAATAACTTAAATTTGATGGATAAAAATTTGACGTTCGAGCTACAATGTCACATTATAAGACATGAGCACATATTATATATATAAATATATATATAATATACTAATAATTATATATATATATATATTATATATATATTATATATATTATAATATATATATATATTATATAATAATATATATATTACTATAATACATGACCTTTTCTGTTTTTTGATTCGGCTACAATAGTCAATAATAGACATGAGCCATGTATATATAATATATATATATATATATTATATATATTATATATATTATATATATTTATATTATATATATATATATATATATATATATATAGTATATATTATACTGATATGACCTATTTCTGTTTTGACTTCGGCTTGACAATAGTCACATAATAGACATGAGCCATATATATATATATATATATATAATTATTATATATATATATTATATATATTTATATTATATATATTATATATATATATATAATATATAATATATATATATATATATTATAATATATATTATATATATATATATATACCTTTTCTGTTTTCGCTCCGTCAGGTTTGATTTTTTTTTGTTTTTTTTTTTTAATATATTTTCTAGTATAATGAATCTAACAATCATTTAAGTTGGTAAAGGACAGGATTTCGAAAATTATAGACCTTTTAGTTTTACGACTCCGTCAGTTTTAATATATTTTTTTTTTAACTAAAGAGAACCCCCAAGGGTAAACCGAAAAAATGGCAGGAGTCGGGCTCTCTCGTCCGGGGAACGACAGGTAGGACTATTTTCCCCCTCCGGGGGGGTCTCCGGAACCCCCGCGTTGGTAGTTTGGGTGTCGCGGGGGTTCTCCCGCCCCTCCGGGGTATGAAACGTCCCCCTCTGTCCCCGTCGGCTCGAAATTGCTATTTTTATTTTTTTTTAAACATATTTGTAATAAGCTTTATACGCTGATTCCAAATAAGTAATTGGTTTTTCTGTAAGTTGCTCGTACTTTTTTGAGATATTTCATTATGAAAAAATAATTTGTTTTTGTTTATTTACCATTTTTGTAAATAAGCTCTTATACGCTGAGTGTCCAAATGTGTATTGTTTTTTTTGTAAGTGTCGTACTTTCGAGATATTTCATTTTTAAAAACAATATTTAACATAAATGTTGATTTATTAAAAAAATATTGAATCATGTCCGCTTACATGAAATTCATTGTGGTATCAATAGTATAGCAAATATATTAAAAAAAATTCAAACTGAGCCCAGCCATTGTGTAAAACAGAAAAGGGTATATATTTATATATATATAGTATATATATATATATTTATTTTTTATTTTTACATATATAAATATATATTGATTATATATTTTTATATATTATATATATATATATATATATATAATATATATTTATATATATATATATTATATATTATATATATATATATTATTATAATATATATATATATATATATATATATATATTATATATGATATATATATATCATATATATATACTATATATATTCTACAGTTTTATTTTGGCTTTTAACAAATAAAAATGTGTTCGAATCCATGCAATCGATATGGATTAAACTCGCCCACAGATAATGGACATGATCCTATGGCTCATGTCCATTATCTGTGACTAGTGTAGCCGAAGTCAATTTTTTTTTTCATAATTTACGTTATCGAACAAAATGTACAAAGCTCGCAAGCGAAAAAAGTTTGAATTTTTTCATACATTTATATTACAGCATGTTTAGTTGTGAATTTTTTATAGAAACATTGGAAAGTGAAATAAATTATACACGAATATAAGTTTGGCTAGATTAAGTAATGTTAAGTTAAGTTAGGTTATATAGATTTAAACTTGTTTTTTTGAATATTTTGCTGCGCGCGAGTAATGTTGTATATAATGATGAATATGCTATAGATTAAAAACTTTTTAATATCTTTTTTTATTTAATGGGAATTATATAATTCGTAAAAAATTCCTTAAATGAAAAATAATTCTCAGATAGCAATTACCAACCATTCCGATTCTAATTTTTTTATATTGCTCCCAGGTTTAATAAAGGGCCTATACTATATATAATATATAATATTATTATATATATTATATATATATATATATATAATGATGATATTATATATATATATATATATATATATTATATATATAATATAATATATATAGTATATATATATATATATGGTAACAAGTTACTTAACGCCCACACGGAACGAGAGGTCATAAAAAAAAAATTTTTTTGCAGGTAACCTCTATGATACATAAGTAGATGTTTCTATGGGCGAAATGATATTTTTTTTTTATTTTTTTTTTTTTAAATTCATATGTTACCAACAATGAACATTCTACCTAGGGACATTAAAGCATTGTAAAGAATTTTTTTTTTTATGTTACGTATAAAAAAAAAGGTTTTATAGTTACACTTCCAAATTCATTTTCTTTTGACCGCCAGCCACATAGTTTCCAATTTACATTTTAT
>JABUQX010070785.1:12500-15000 GCA_015478945.1 Trachelipus rathkii | reverse complement strand
AAGCTTACTTAGCGTCATCTGAACTATGAATATAACCCACAACGAGAAACTTAGCCCATCTTAAACAAGAATAAATGGTTAACATTAGCAAAGTTTCACACTTAACATCCGTAAAGTAACTAACAATATGGCCAAAGCGCAACTCCTCCGAAGGAGGGGTAAGGCCTCAGCCCTTCGGGCTGAGGCCCAAAGCCCGCTTACACCCCTTCGGGGTGATCCCCCCTCGCAGGATTCATACCCCTTCAAGGGGCACATCCCCTGGGATTTCTCTTGGAAGGTAATGTGTTGCTTTAGATACTCTTGGTTAATGAAAACTGTTTATTCGTAAGTTCGGTACGTTATGTTAAATATTACTATGACAATGTGAAAATAACACTGATTTGTTAGAGAAATGATGAGTTTTTGTAAGATATTACTGTGTTAACTGACGATGATATGTTAGAAACGTGAGCCTGGGTTAAGTTTTTGTTGAGTAATGTTAGGTTTGACCTAGAATTTCGCTAGTGTCTATGTTTATTATACTTCAATTATGTTATACTCAAAACGAGGACCACTTTGTGGAAGATAATGTTAATCATAGTTCAAGATGTGGTATCTTTGAATAGAATGGTCACTTGTATAAGGATATTTTGTTAGATGATACGAATTTTACCTGTGCTGATATGGCAGAGAAAAATGGAGCATATCGAGTACTTAGATGATGACCCATTAGCTAGTTTACATTGATAAGTAAGGATTTCACCAGGATGTTAGCTGATTATTCATACGCGAGGTATGTTAGGTTTGCCTTTGTACATTATATTCTTAGTTGCTGTTATGATATCATGAGTTATTTTCCTAAACAGAACAACAACTTTGAAAGCATAGCTTACAGCACCTTTCTCTAGATGAACTTTACTAATGTAAACATCAGTTACAGAGATATACTAGACAATATAGCAGTGTAATATATCCCTGTAACTGATGTTTACATAGTATTTCCGGTCAGGTGACTGATCATCGCCCAAAGTGAAGTTGATTCCAACCCTCATACGAATCCTATCATAGTCTAAGTCTTGTAATATAGAATCAATGACTTCATTAACAGCCATATCGAATGATGCTTCAAGATCATCATCGTTCGAAATGGTTGTTAATGAAGTCGGTGGTCTTTCTCTTCTTATCAGCGGGGATTCATTCTCGAAGGACTAGTCTGGAATAAATAGTCAATCAAATGTATGGTTGTATATTCAGCACGTTTCTGGAAAAGAATCACTTTTTTTAGACATGTGCATATATCATTTTCTCTCTATTCTTAATTGATAATGTATTTAATTACTTTACGTGTCATTAATTATTAACCAGATGTGTTACAATGTTATTTTTAAATGAGAATATATATTAAATAAAAAAAAAAAAAATCTTACTTAGCTGAGTAAGTATTGATTTGAAAAAAAAAAAACTCGGATAATGATACAACAGGATCTAACAAATGTATCTTAAGCTGTCTGATCATAGAGCTCTTGTTAAGGAATTCGCCTATCGAGTAAGCTCACTGCATTTATATTTATAACGAGCTCTTACTAATCTATCCACAGTGTTTGCCAAATCACCTCTGTATGACGCAAGCCGTTAGCCCTAACCTACCGCTTTGTTTAATTAAATATGAAAGAGTATTGATCACTTTATGCAAATGGATTAAAACATAAAATCATTTCATGTTCATGTTGAAAATTCGTGAAAGGAGGGGATGTAGTGCTAAAAGAGATAAGCCTAAATAAATATTATCCACGGTTTTATTATTGCTTAATGTTTTGGGGGAGTAGGGTGATTGCGGTCTAAATGCTATGGTAAGAGTGCCGGGGTTGGAGGGTTAGATGTAAAGGTGATTAACATTGGTTGAGTATGTTAATGATATGCTGAAAAAGAGGGGACGCTGGTGAACAGGTTACGGTTTTGTAATGCTGTGCTAGGTACTTTACCGCTGTTAAGTATTGGAACTTTGTTGTTAAGTTAGTGTTTATTTTCTAGACGTAAGGTTGTTTTAGATTGTTATTGTAACAATATATTCTTCCTTAGTCTCTGGGGTTTGAGTGGGATGCTATGTTAGCTTTACTGATGTGAAAACTTTGTTATGAAACTTTGTTACGGTAGCATACTTTCGCTGCTCTTATGATAATTAACCAAATGTTGTGAGAAATTTAGTGATAGATGTGTTACAGTGCTGTGGTAGTGTAAGGTTTATGTAACGTTAATATGTTAGAGTTGTTGCTTGAAAAAGTAAGAATAAGTCTTACGTTTTGGCCATACCATGTTTAGTGCTTTACTGGTGTTAGTGTGGAACTTTGCTTAATGTTGACTGCTTTATTCTGTTTTAAAGATGTGTTATGTTGGTCTTTGGCAGTATTTTACTTAGTTCAGTTGGATGGTATGTTAGCTTATTAATGTTGGAAACTTATTATGTTAGCATATAGTTTCGCTGGTCTGTATGATAATTAACCAATGTGTGATAAATTTTTGC
>JABUQX010070785.1:2500-5000 GCA_015478945.1 Trachelipus rathkii | reverse complement strand
ATGATATTACTACCAACCTTACAAAATTAGTGGTTGGCGAAATCACAAAGAACCTATATATATATATATAATATATATATATTATATATATATATATATATATATATATATATATATAATATATATATATATATAATATATAATAATATATATATATATATATAATATATCAGGGCAGTAGCCAATTTTTAGGGGGCTGCGCCCCCCCCCCCCGAAATTATCGACTGCAATTTTTTCAGGCAGAAAACAACATATATATAAGTATATATATATATATATATATATATATATAGATATATATATATATATAATAATATATATATTATATATATATATATATAATATATATTATATATATATAATATATATTATTAATATATATATAAGATAAATATTGAAGCTCTTATTCAGAAAAAAAATCGAAAGCATATAGACAAACAACTATACACTCAAAATAATAAAAATGTGAAGGAAAATAGAGAAAACTTGTACCAATTATTGAAACTATACGTTTATGTGGCCAGCAAGGTCTTGCATTAAGGGGCTCAAGTGACTCTGGAAGTATTGAATTATCAACTCCAGCTGAAAATGACGGAAATTTTAGAAGCTTTCTTAGGTTTCGAGCAAATGGAGGTGACCAGGTTTTGAAGAACCACTTACTTTTATCGTCCAAAAATTCAATGTATACGAGTCCGATGATACAGAATGAAATCATACAGTCATTTAGTCAGCTTATACAAAGGAAAATAGGGAAGATTAATAAAAACAAATTTTTTTCAGCATTAGCTGATGAAACAACGGATATTTCCCAAACAGAACAGTTTTCACTTTGTGTAAGGTACGCGATTGGTAGTGATGGAGGTGATACTCCTTTTACTTTAAGAGAGGATTTTTTATCATTTGTTCCGGTTTATGATATCTCAAGGAAAGCATTGGCAAATGTAATTTTGGAGAGACTCGGCTATCTTGGTTTAAAACTCGAAAATTTAAGAGGCCAAGGATATGATGGAGCTTCTTCCATGAGAGGTGAAATCCGAGGAGTGCAATCTGTTATTCGGAATGAGTATCCTAAAGCTCTATACACACATTGTGTAGCACATTGTTTAAATCTATGTCTCTCAGACTCTTCTAAAATTCAGGCAATTCGAAACGTCTTAGGATTCATCTCTGAAATATGCACTTTTTTTCGATCGAGTCCGAAGCGCACAAAACTTCTGGAAGATAAAATAAAAGTTTTCTAGTAACCAAAATAACAAGAGGATCAAAAAGATGTGCGAGACCAGATGGTGTGAACGATATGAAGCGGTTTTCCTTTTTAAAGAGACTCTTGAGCCAATACTTGCGTCACTGGAAGAAATAAAAGAATGGCCTGGTGAATTATCACAGAAAGCTACTTCGTTGTTAAATTCAATCAGTAATTTGAATTTTATAATAACATTATACGTTTTAAGTAAATTTCTTGGAATAACCTACACCTTGTCAAAACAGTTACAGAGTGTCCATTTTGACATTGTCAGTGCAATAAACTTAGTGAAAGACATTATTCAACTTCTCGAAAAAGATAGACAAAATGCAGACACAGAGTTTAAGGGGAGGGTTCAATGTTGGAGATTTTGGGACTCTATTTTAGCCCCCACCTAAAAATGGACATAAAATTCTTTATTTTCAGACAATTTTGATGGGGAAAACAGCAAACCGCAGCTTTTTTTTGACCTCTAAAACGTCATTTTCGGGTGTTTTTTTGTGTCTGTAGTCATTGTTTTGGCTTTTTCATTTTTTCCGAACCTAATTTTTTGACATTTTTTCGTATCAACTTCTACAATTTTTTTTCGAAATGACTTCAAACTTGAAATATACATACATGGGTTACGCACAAAATTGTAGAAGTAGTTTTTTGATTTTTGAAAAATTGGGCTCAGCAATGTTGAATTTCAAAATCTACTTATTTTTTTTTTTCAATTGCTGAGCACAATTTTTTAAAATCGGAAAACTACTTCTACAATTTTGTGCGTAATAGACCCATGTATGTATATTTCAAGTTTGAAGTTATTTCGAAAAAAAAATTGCAGAAGTTGATACGAAAAAATGTCAAAAAATTAGGTTCGGAAAAAATGAAAACGCCGAAACAATGACTACAAACACAGAAAAACACCCGAAAATGACGTTTTAGAGGTAAGAAAAGCATATTGAAAAAAGCATCCTCTTTTATAAAAACGACCTTCCAGACCCTCACGAGGATACACTAAAAGGAGAGTGGTGTCTCTGGCAGCGTAAATGGCTGTTAGAAAATGAAAAACCAAAAACTGCGATCGGTGCTTTGGTAAGTGTGACAAGAGGAGGTTTCCTAACATTGCTACTTTCCTGAATATCTTAGCAGTATTGCCTGTATCCACCGCAACAGTAGAAAGAACCTTTTCGACATTAAGGCGTCTGAAAACGTATTTACGGAATAGTGTTGGAGAGGATCGCATTACAGGTCTTGCTTTACTGTCAATTCATC
>JABUQX010070784.1:20000-21721 GCA_015478945.1 Trachelipus rathkii | reverse complement strand
TCCTTTCACGTTAGAGAAATTGGACCGCGCAACAATGCTGACTTCCAACTTTCAAAACTATTCAACGAAAGCCAATACTTTACGCCATATAGCTCTCGAAATTCACTCGCCAATCTTTGAACACTTATAATTTCCCCAAACAAACAGGCATTTTCAGACAACTTTCTTGGTACCTCAAAGTCGCTCGATACCCTCGCAGCCAAGATGGCTTCACATATTCTCGTGCCAGTAGGAGATTATTCCGTAAAGTGTTTGGGCAGGCGTAAGGATAATTCGGCGGGGGGAAAAGAGAAGTATCCATCAACTCCGTCTTTGTAGGGGGAAGATTGCGTTTAAAATGAAGCCTAGTAAACAAGATTTCATTGATCAAATGTTGACTATGTTTCGGTAAGTCTTTAATTTCATTTGAAATGGCCCAAACATACGATTTCAGAATTACGAATGGCCTACTGGTCGCTCCATATATGAGACTACAAAATGTGAACCTACTAGTTCATATATAAATTATTAACATACCCCGATAACTATATACTAATACTTATAGATATAGTATATAATATAATAAAACCGACCTATAAATTATAACACTATATATATATATAATATATATCATATATATATATATATTATATATATATATATATATATTTAATGTGTTAATTTTATTTTTAAATTTATTTTTTATATTTATTAAAATTTTTTTTTTTTTTAATAAATATTTATAATATATAAGTGGATTGAGTGAATGAAATAAGATAACAAAATAAATTATCTATCACTAGCAGTTAATTTTCAAAAAAAAAAAAAAAAATTTATTTCAAATTTTATGAAAAAAAATTATTATCTTTGATCTTTTAACAGGCAAAAATATTGATTAATTTTTTCGCCTTTTATTATTAATTATAATGAACATTTTTTATAGCCTGATGTTAATCTTTCCTCCCTTTAAAATGAGAAAGGATGTTTTTGCTCCTTTTAGAGTTTAAAAAAATATCTTTACGAAGTGTACATTGTGAGTTAGATAGATGCAAAATATATCCACAATACTACAAAGTGACTATAATCGAGCAGTTTATTCCTAACAAATTCCGTAAAATTAATTTAAACGTTACATAATCGACCTAACAATGGTAACTCATCCTTTAATTGCTAAAAGATTTGTGTCTACGCGAAACTTACCTCTGCTTAAAACTTGGTTGAAAATCAATAAAAAAAAAAAAAAAAAAAAAAAGGAATTATAACAGTTGACTAATATATTCTCTATACATTCTCTTCATTAAACAGAAGCAGTAATTTCTGCTACAAACTTCCACAAAAAGAACTTGGAAATATATTACGATCGTTATTATGACGTAACTATTCTCCAAAACACCAGAATATCCAACCATTAATACAAATCATTAAAGCCAGACAGTTGCTGCCAATATAAATCCGAAGGAAAGACATAGCAAAAACAGTATAACGCTCACAACTATCATATATAAAAATACAATAATATAAATAATAATTAAATATAATTATCATAATATACATAAACCATATTAAACACTTATCGCCTCGATCCGAATCACATGGAATTCACACCAAGATTGAGCTCTTTTGTGATAAAGAAGGACTTCGAATACTTGATCAAATCTCAAATCCTCTGAACTTCAACAATCCCTGCAATTTTCTTCCTCTCCAAAAACTTCTCTAAATGTTGACCAATCCAATCGCTAAAG
>JABUQX010070784.1:0-15000 GCA_015478945.1 Trachelipus rathkii | reverse complement strand
ACGTCCTGCTCGAAACATCGTTATCCTTTCAAGATTCCTACGACGATGATTCTGAAACGGAAAAACTCCCTGCGATCTACGATTTGATCAGGAATTATTTAATCGTGTGAGAAACCAATCATATAAATAGTGGAAGGAGTGATGTAATATATATTCTAATATCCTATGGTCAAACACTTTTTCTCTTTACCGCTTATATTTGTTCGTGATGACGTATCCGTATATAGGTAAAAACCTTACGGTACTCTAGCTATTCTCATAGAGTTTCATCTCTCTCGTAAAAACGCGGACACTGTATAATCCATTACGGGGCTGACACTTAGTGAATCTCTAGATATATAACCTCTATATACGTATATACGTATGTTAATATGGTCGCTCAACTAATGACAGTTACTCCGCCGATTGGTGATACCCGCTCATAGCTCAGCGAAAACTCGTGACTAGAAGTTAATATTTAGGACCATAATGAGTATATACTTATAATAACTCTCAAATATAAGCTCGCGGTCAGACTTCTTTAAAAGGAATTATAATCTTATTTCTCCTCGCATTTTTGCATATATTTTGATATGCCGCAGAAGTCCGCGATATAACAGCAGAGAGACACTTTTTATAATGTAGAAAACTTGAGGTTAAAGTGCGAACCCATAACAAGAGAGAATGGAAGTGAACAGAAAAAAACGAGAAGAAAGCAAGACAGAAAAACAAGACAGAAACACATAATAGAGATAAAGTATTGAGATGAGATCCGCGAGAGGAAGTATAGAGGAAAGAATAAGTTATAGAAATAGCGGCAGCGCCGGACACATTACGATGCATACAAGAACGACAGAAGACATATAAAGTCAAAAACGCGAAAACAAGAATAAGAGAAATATAATGACATAATAATGGTATAAAATTATACAAAAATAACAAAAAATAAGGATATCATAAGAAAAAAATTAGAGAAAAAAAGAAAACAATGAAAATAATAAAAGAATGAGAATAGCTTAATTGTCATGCGAAAATGAGCAACACAAAAGAATTCAAAAACAGAATAAAAAATATAGCAATAAATAATAATAGAACAGAAGAGAACCATATACAAGAATATATACATAGTGTGATGTGGGGAGAGGAGTGCAAGTAGATGACAAGAAACAGACAGCATATAATATATAATTATAAAAACGACAAACAGGTGTATTGAGAATGTAAGTGGAACAGAAGCAAAGGGAAGAAAATATAACGATGTGAGAAAAGTATAGAGATATATGATAATAGATACGAGAAAGAAGATAGAGAGAAAGAAGAAGTGAAAAGATATGACGTCTCGCAGGAAAGCGTATACATAAGATAAATAAGGTCATGGAAAGTTCAGATAAGGGAGAAAAGACACGAAATACTAGACAACAGATAAGCGTAGCCAGATATAAGTATGAAGATAGAGAGAAAGTAAAGAAGAAGATATAAAAGCGCAAGAAAACATGCAGAGAGAGAAGTGTAAGAGCACCGAAAGACAAGTGTAGTCAAGTACGATAGTAGTAATTAAGCTATAGGAACGAAGAGAAAGAGAAAGATAGGAAGAGTATGTCGAGCGAAGCTGAGACAGTAGAAGGCCAACGAAGCAACGCACAGTAAGACATGACAACGATATAGATAGAGCGCAAAGAAGAGATGTAAGTAATGTAAGAGAATCCATAGGTGAAGGCGCGGTATGAAGAAGAAAGAAGAAAGAAGAGAAGAAGAACGATAGGAAGAGAGTGACAGACAGAAGGAACAGGATAGAAGATAAGAAGTTAGAGATTTTTTCATTCTCTCAATACATCCAGTAACAAAAGAAGACATGAGCATAATCACTTATTACGAGACACCCAGACTAGGCGCGAGCTAGAAGCAATCAGTGAATATATCTTTGAATTGCATTTTCTAGAGAGAGTAATCGAGAGTACATTTTAGCTTATCTGAGCACGGTAGAGCGATGGACGATGATTAAAATCTGTTGTTCGATAATGAAATCAACGAAATTACGTTATCAATCGCAAGATTTAAGAGTATTAACTCGCTCGGATTAGTTCGTGGATCACGAATAATTCTGCGAATAACCGATTCTTACAAGAAGAGATAGATAATCCGAAATTAGGTAGAAAGAGAGTGTTAATATCTAGACTTAATACTTACTCCTCTCTAGACACAGTGCGTGATGCTCGCAGAAGTGAAAATGAGGCTCCCTTGACAGAGAGAAAAACTATTTATAGTTTGCTCGTAGATAATATCGCCGGGAAACAAACAAAAGAAAGCCGGCAGGGATGATGAAGAAGTATGATATGCTGCGTAAACAATACTATGAAATGGGTGCGATCATGAGAGATAGAAGTGGGGATACATAGCTATAATCTCTCATGTGTGTGGAGAAACTTCTTATTCTATAGAGAATTGCAGTCGCAAGTTAGAATGCAACAGAGTTCATGATATCGGAACTCGATAGGCGGTCTCGAACATTGAATATCACCAAGAAAGATATAATTTTCCCGGAGCGGAAAATTGAAACGCGGAAACCTTATTTACCTTCTCTTTTACATAGTATTTGGCATTGTTACGAATAAAGGTTATGATATAGATTAAATCTGTTCAATATGATATAGAATTTAATGAAGCTCAGCAGGCGATACATTATATAATTAATTATAGTTGTGTCGTGTGCTCAGTGACACAGAAAGCTCGTAAGATCTAATGACAGGTTTATTAGGGGCGTTGTCGAAAGATTTCAGAGATTACACGAGAAAGACACCTTTTGAGAAAACATATCTCATACACATTTCACCTGGAATAGAAAACTGAAAGATTTAAGAACTTTACAGAGACAGAAGCTTGAGTGTGTTTCTGCGTTGAAAACTCAAAGATATCATTTGTCAGTTTAAAAATAGGAGGGGAAGTTTTAGATAAACGGAGCTGCCGCTCAGCGCAAAATGGAAAATGATATTTTTATTTCCTTTAATATATTATAAGCGCTCGACACCGCTAACCGAAGAATGAGCGCCCATTGCTAAATGTGGAGGAGAGGAACTAATCTTAGGGTAATTATCTACACTAGGATCCTTAATATAGCGCGCGCGGAGTACATGACTCCCGCGAGCCTGCGTTGGTTTCATCGGAACTGACTTTGTCGCTCTTTTACCGATGTGGCAGGCACACGGAGCAGGCGCTCGATCTATTTGACTGCAATGACGAAGGGGACAAGGAGAAACGATGCATCAGTCTCTAAATTATATAGAAGCAGCATCATCATAAGCTTGAGTTACTTATCATTACTCCTAGAGCATCAACTTTTCAGTGGTACAATATATTTCTCGTTAGCTGAGAGTAGAGAAGAACCAAGTTTTACGCGGTAACGACTTTTCCTCTCCAACCCCTTGCCTAATCCTTCGACCCCAGCAAACGCCCCACCATCAGTGTTTACTCTCCGCCGAGTCAGAGCCCCACTCACTTGTTATTTAGCCCTCATTTCAAATTATTCAAACAATTGAGTGAGTGTGCTCATAGAGTTAAAAATGGCTTGTGGTAGTTCTCGTGCCTGGTGTACATTATATGATAAGGATAAAGTTTAAGAGAGACCTAGAGTTTATGACGCCTGAAGATAGCTGCTCCCAGTAATCTCCATGTGTAAGCAACGCAAGATCCGTAGTCCCGCCAAAGAAATCGTGTCTTTATTAGAGTGCGATAATCTGAGAACTTGGTAGTAAAGGATTGTTCCATTCAATTCAGGGGACCTTTCATCTCGAGATTAGGGGCTTTTATATTGCGAGTTATGTATAGGATTATTAAATTTAAGAATTTGAATATATAAATTTAATATTTCTCTAATGTTATTTATATAAGTTATTTTATTATTTCATTTTCCTCTCTATATATAAGATTCATTATCTCTGTGTGATATGATATAAAAATGGATTTTCGTTTTTATTATTAATATAATAATATTATGTTATTATTTATAGTGTTAAAATTGGGCCACAAGAAATGAGAGAGATATATTGATTGTATATTTTTAATATCTCCTTTGCGTGTCTCTCAGCGATATATAATTGATACTCATAGTTGAAATTCCTCTTAACTCCAAATACATTATGTAATAATAAATAGATATAACAATCGATTATATTTTAATATCTAATAATAATAGAACATAATCCAAGGTTTGTATATATCCATCTCGGATAGTGACCAATAAATTATACTCTTTGAATTATAATATACAATACTACTGTCAATTCTATAAGATAAAAAAGAGGAATAAATATATTTTAAAAATACTTCAGACCATAAAGTTATTTATCTAGCTATTTATACTATAATAGAAATATGAGAATTACTTACCATGATTATATATTAAATTTAGATACAGCAATTCCATTTTAGAGAGATTTTGTGTGATAGTATAATTTTATATTTTTTATCATAGAGGTAAATTTAATTATATATTCTCTCATTATAATCGTTTATTACTCATAATATATTATCTCAAATTAATTATTATATTGCGATTTATTATTATATACTCTCTTTATTTATATTATGAACAATTAGCCAAGCGATGTCTCCCTAACATCTGTGTGCGAATAAATAATCACTCTTTCAAATGGCATATCTCGCTCGCTGGTAATAATAGTCCGGAAGTATATCGAAAAAATTTAATGTCTACTCTCCCTGCCTAAACATATGTGTTCTCATTTTCACTCTAAAAGGCCAATAATAGGAAAATGCTCTCGTAGATTCTTAGCTTTAGATTATACGGCCTCGAGAGTGTAGAATGTTTGTAGTGAGAGTAGTGGACTCCTAATATATAATATATTCGTTTCGGCCCAGTGAGATCCTGAATCGTGCACTATATTCTTAAATGTGTATACCTCAGTAAGAATATGATTAAGAATTCCTCTTCTCTCTCTCTATGTACATTTCTTCCGGAGATCTCCTCAATAATATACTCTATATTATTTATTAATAGTGTCATTTTAAAATTTTTATTGTAATTTATAATCCTTATATAATTATATATTATATAATACATAATTCTATTATTTTTGAGTGTCTATTTAATTGTGTGATTAGATTTATAAGTATGGGCAGACCCTAGAGGTAAATTAAAAAACATTATTATTATTATTATTTATTTAATTGTTTTCCTTGATATACCTTGTTAACTGCGTGATTTATATATAATTAATATTAGATTACTCAAGCAGATAAAAAAATACTATTGTTTGTGTACCTAAAATTAAGATTTTTTTTAATTAATGGAAAATGAAATCCCACCTCATATAATTTCATTATTTAAAGACTTGTTACTTGGTACCTTGAAAAACCTATATTACCTATGTCGCATCTTTGTAAATTATATATTTTAGTGAGTAAATATTTAGTAATTGCAACAAAACACGGTATATAATCAACTCGCCGAATCAGCATAGCATTTTACATTTCGAACATATTTTATACCACCAAAGAATAAATGAATAAAAATATAATACATTTACGTCGTAAATAAGGTGTTTCAAATAAATTAAAATCAAATAAAATAATTTTTGTTAAATAAATAAGTTTTTTATTTTAACCATAATCCCGAATAATAATAAATTAATCTATTCTAATATAAAATAAAATGATGACGATTTTATTAATATTTTTTAAATCAAATTAATTTTGTGCGCATCTCTAAATAAGATGACAGTACATATAGAGTTACTAAATATATACATAAATTAACATTAATAATAATAATATAATGTTATATATATATAATTAAAATATATTAATAATATATTAATAATATATAAATAATAATATAAATATAAATAAATCAATAAAAAAAGTATATAGATAAATTAACTACCGTATGTACCTTTATATTTGATATAGTACGAGGAAAAAGATGCGACGCGAAAGAAACCCACAAACGAGACGTAAATATTAATTTTATTCAACAGCTCTTAATATCATTAGCTCAGATTTTACAATTATTAATAATTTTCTATTCAGCTATTCCTCTTCGCATGCTTCTCGGTTAATCTCGATCGGAAATTCTATATATCGAATCTCTCCTATACTCTAGTATTAAAAAATCGTATCTCTGATGTGTGATATTGTGTGATAATTCAGTACTCATTAATAAGTGCTAATAACTCTCTCTCGATTCTACTCTTATAATAATTATTATTGAGTGTAATATAAAATTGATAGCTATTTTTCCGTCTTAGGAATTATACGAACTTTGTTCTTGTGTCAGCTCTTAAAATATTATAGTAGTTTTAAAATATCTCTCAGTTTTCATCCTCTTTCGATGAAGTTTCAGATGTGATATTATATCGATTCAACGATCATTTCCTGCCTCAGCATATTAATCGCATGCGTTTTGATGATAGTAATAATATGTCTCTTGGTGATTTTTCTAAATTATATAATGTATCGTATGGTTCGTCTGGTATAATCTCTCTTTGAATAACAGTTATTCCTGCTCCGTATGTACGGCTAGTCTCTAATTCTACCCGTCACTTTCCTATCAAAATATGATATAGAATCAATTTCGGATTTGGTAATTCAGAATTCTCGGGGCATTGGCGATAGTCTCTATATAGAAAAATTTTAACTCGCTTTATTTTATATATGAAAATATTTCCGTTATTAATTTCTATTTCATTATATAGAGCGCCGATGGTTATTATTTTTATACTATCTACTGATGAACTAGGTCTTACTTATTTTAAAAGTTTCTCCATTTACGCTCAAAATATCGCAATTCACTTACTTGATTCAAGTGTAAAACTCCTCCCGATAATATTAAATAATGTCTTTTATATATATATATAGTATATTATATACTATATATATATATATAATTATATATATATTATATATATAAATATACTTATATAATATATAATATATACTATATTATATATATATATATTACTATTATTATTATTATTATTATTATTATTTATATATTATTTTATTATTATTATTTATTATTATTATTATTATATTATTATTATTATTATGATTATATATATATATTATAATTATATATTATATATATATATATATATATAATATATATATATATATATATATAATAATATTATATATATATAAAATATTTATATATATATATATATATATAATATATATATATATATATATATATATATATATTATATATATATATATATATATATTATAATATATATATATATAATATATATATATATATATATATTTATATATATATATATATATAATATATATAGTATATATATAATATATATATATATATATTATATATTATTAATTATATATATATATATATATATATATATGTATATATATATATATATATATATATATATATATATATATATATATATATATATGTAGAAAGATCGGTCACTGATTGGTCAATGATAAAAAAGGGGCGGAGCTAAAATTAAAATCCTTCGCTTATAACATTAGAAAATAAGAAACAGTATATAAGTAGCCCCATGGATCTATCAATGTTAGCAATCATTCAAGCATTTTTGTTTGTTTGAGAGAGAGAGAGAGAGAGAGAGAGAGAGAGAGAGAGAGAGAGAGAGAGAGAGAGAGAGAGAGAGAGAGAGAGAGAGAGAGAGAGAGAGAGAGAGAGAGAAAACGCTAGCAATACTTGCAGTATTAAACCATAGTAATAAATTTTCAAAAAGGTGAATGAAGACATTATTTATTTCACCACCACCTTTTTGTTGAACCATCTCTGCTCTGTGGACTTCCTTACCACTTTACTGTTTTAACTACTGTACATAATCTTTGCGCAGTTTAATGCCAATGTCTGAGTCCACCTGAGAAATTTGCGTTAGGCTTGAGCCTGGTTCGGTTCCCTTCTTTCTTTTGTATATGCTTCCTCCATGAAATTACTATTTCTAATATAAAATGGAATACACATTTCCTCCCATTGTACTTGTATAAATAAAAAGAATAACCATCAGTTTCAAATTCTTCCATTGACTCCCTAAAACTTATCTCATTAAACCATGTCTCGTTTAGATTTATTATATCCATTTTTTATGAAATTATGAGTATGTAATTAAATGAATGTGTCATGTCTTTAATTTCTATGACTCTTAATATTAAAGGATTTAAGGTCTGAAATATTACATTTTTCACTATATCAACATTATGCCTTTTCTATTTTTTAAACAAGAATTACAGGAATAGCGCTCTCTCTCTCTCTCTCTCTCTCTCTCTCTCAATATTATATATATTATATATGATATATATAATATATATATAATTAGTAATATATATATAAGTATATAGTATTAATATAGTATTATATATATATAGTATATATATAGTATATTCTTCTTTCTTTATTCTACCTCTTCTTTCCCCAAGACTGAGAGGTAAGGTGCGTGTCATGCACGGAAAAGAAAAAGCAGAAAGAATATATCAAGAAGTCGAAAGGAAAAGCCCTAGCGCTTACCATTAATTAGTGAGCAACTCGTCACAAAGTTATTGATAATCCACTTTACACGTAAGAGAGCTTCATAGGACACGCGACGACCAACTTCACTATGGTAAATCGTCAATGTAAGTGCTCATCCCTTGGCCCAGGACCAAGTTTAAGGGCCAAGCAACGCAATGCCCCCATGAACAAAGCAAAACCCCGCCATTCCACTCCTATTATGCGACCTTTATTCTCGCCTCTGCCAAACTCTCATTTCTCTCCTTCAGACATTCGTTCACGACCTCACATCCACTTAATTTCTTTTCGGAGTCTCCCAAGACGGTCGGCTTCGCGAAATCATCTACTCGCTCACATATACATCCGCATTAATTTTCCTAACCTGATCTATCATTTTCATGATTTCCACTTATGATCTCTATAACACATCACTCAACGATTACTTCATTATTCTCATACTAAAATTACAAGTCACTTCCTTCACACCCACAAACTCTCTAATATTGTTCATTCCTCATTGCTTTTATCAAAATCTTTCTTCACCTAACACGGCCTAAGATTGTCCATCTGAATACAAATTGATAATCATATAAATAGATAAATATACTTCTATTCCATGACATATTAGTCTCACTTCAGTATATTATAAACACAAACGGTCAATTTGATAACGAACAACATATATCCACTCACATGTGAATACACCACTAGGTACAGACTCACCTCAGGATCTTAGCCCCTTCTATTTCTTCACCATTTATAGATTTGAAATATGAACGGTGGTCATCTATCCTGCCATTTCACATAAATTTCCTACTACACTCTGCATATCCTTCCCTCTAATCCCTATGACTGATATCCTAAGTTTTAAAACTCACACACTTGTTCCATAGACTGCTCACTCTATTCTAACATCAACTATGACTTCCCACCGTCGACTCTAATCACAAACCACCATAACCTTACTCTATCTAAGTTTACTTTCAAAAACCCCTCTTTTTACACACCCTGCCAAATCTCTCTACCATCCTCTCTACAACTCTCTCAGATTCGCCACACAAAAAAAATCCGCATATAATAGGTATAGGGCACCCTCCACTCACCTCCATTCTCCATCATTCTGACACCATTATACCTACCACTCTTTTATTTACTCTAAATATCTTTCAAAACCCCACTCCATATTATCAGAGACTTTTAGTTACAATATTACAACATGGGACATTAACACATCCACAATGCGCTCTACTCCCGAATATTAATATTTATAACCAATCTATATCGTTTGACAACCATCTTATTCTACACAACGCTCCACTATCGTCATACAATAAAATAATAATAATATATAATTAATAACTATATAATTAATAATAATATATTGATAATATAATGATAATAATGATTATAATAAAAAAATAATTAATAATAATAATAATAATAAAATAATAATAATAATAATAATAATAAATTAATAAATGTTTAATACCAATCACTTTCCACTCCATGTTTCCTACCATCACGCTTTCACTTATAATGTCAATACATAGTTTTATTTTCCAAGTTATCTCAAGTGACATATACTCTTAGTCAATACAGCGCATTATAAATTCACACTAACGACTCTGCTATAGAGCTCCTCTATTAAATTTCCTAATCATCCGCCTGTTGCAAATCTCATAAATCTAAATAGAACCAATTTATGTTACAACATCACTTCATTTTCTGTGTGGTTGATAATACACAAGGTTTGATCACATATCCTCCCATATCACATCACTATATAAAATTAGTACCTTGAGTATACTTTCCGCGAGATCAGTCCCTCTCAATCACTTTAACATACTCGTTCCAAACCCACTAAATACAAAAGCACAATATATCTTCACCCTGCTAAGAACAATTTCAATAATTCAAACTAATTCCCCTAATAAATTCCATACTAGAGTACAAACAACCATATCCCCTGTTTCACCACCTCTATAAAAAGAGGACTAACTATTACGCCTAACTCTCCTTCCAATCACTTAAGACAATACTCTAACCCTACCATAACAAGCTTAGATTTAACGATACATTCTCCATTAATTCTCAGTGTCAATCACGCATCTCTGCTCTTCGCAATTCATGAAACATTGCATTTCACAAGCTATGATAACACATCCTATATGTGTACTGCTCCTTGATTTACAATTCACTGTCTTAAAAAACAAATATCCGCCATATATAAAACCTCATATATCTTAAACGACTCTTTAACAATTTACTCATCCCAAATATACTTACCATAATTATACTCTTCATAATTTCTATCGCGAATTAGAGAGACACACATAACAACTATTTCTACCTATCACCTCTTCTTATTACGTCCTAAAGTGAGTTCGTGTGAACATTTTTTGAAGTATTTACTAAATCTTAAGAGCCACTCTAAAGCCTAAGCTATAGAACTAGTGTCTAAAATTTAGTTATCGAAAGCAACATTCCTTTTTTAATTCCTTTATTTATATACAGCAAGAGAGTGTCTCATACACTCATTCTACTAATCCTTGCGCGCTTAACCTTCTCAGAAGTAGTTTCACCCTCGGAATTTTTAAGTGATCACACAAAATTATCAACACCTATCTAAATATACCTTAACTATTTTCTATGCAAATCTAATTTGTATTTAAGGTAAAAAGGTACATAATCAAATATTATATTCTATCACATTACTTCTTCTCCTTCTGCTCATGGATTGAAAAATGCATTATTCACAAATATGAAAACAATTTCTCAACCCTTACCCTATCAAAAAAGCAGAATATACAAAAACTATTATCTCATATCCAAACAACTCACATATCTTTTAATATATTGACAACTCATATCCAATGACTAATTCTAAATAGTGATATTCATGACCCAAAGTTTACGTGTGCGTTATATATATAATTATCTTCTTTATCTATTACTCTAAGCGTTTATCCTAACATTTTCTCTATTGTGTATGATATGAGTTTAAGAATACACAGCTCTCAAACTCTTTAGAAAGTTTTCAATATATATTCATCTTCATCATCACTATACATACATTCATGCGACTACCATTACTATCAACACAATTACTATCGATTATGAGTCATATCCTATGGAATTTAGTTCAGTTTCAACATGATTATATATAATTGATAAGCGACTCACACATGTAGAAATACTTTCATTAAATAATAATCACCGTATATTATTATGATTGCACATTACTACATTACATCATCTATTCTAACATATATTCGAGCGTTCTCTCCATCCATGAACACACCCATCCAAAAACACTCCAACCTTTCATACGAGAAACACCACTTATATATTTTAATCACTTGCGTTATGAAATCCAACTATCCGCCTTAACTAAACTACCTACTTTTAAGACACATGAATTAATTAATTTCTAACTGTTAGTAAATCTTAAGTGACTTCAACAATTCTGCTATCTTTTATTATCTAACATTCAAATCATATTCATATGTTCACATATTGAACGCATAACATATGCGTTAACATCTTATTAGAACTAAATAACTCTATGTTATTTAAAAACAGGTTTTCCACAACTAATGAAATAATTTGGTATATAAAAATACACTGCTAAATAATAACCTAAATTATTTAAAGAAAGTTTCATATACTATACAACAACATAACTCTCTCACAAGTGTATAAGTGACACCTAAATCACTCTATCTAACTAACCAAATTTCTCATTTTCTTCCGCATTCTATTCGCACCAGATGCAATTTGCACATGCAAAACACTGAGTTATTTTTCATAATGAGCCATTCGTATTATTTGATAACCAGTATCTTAAAATATATCACATATATCTTGCATACAATCGGTCGGTTCATTGTCTGCATGGACATACTAGTCTGAGTACAGGTAATTAATGTATAAAAAATATACGTATTTTAATAGAGTATCTAAATATATGTAATGCTGAAAATTTAAGTCATATATATGATGTATAATTTCAGAAGTTAAATTATTTTTTATATATAAAACTAGGTTTTATTTACAACTAATTGATATATATTAGGTATATATATAAAAATAAATATTAGATAATTTCTACTATAAAGAATTAAACGTCTCAAATTTAAACATTTCATATAAACATATAAATATAATATCTACTTTACTGTACTATAACTTTATAATTGGAACATAAACTAAATAGAAATCAACATAAATAAATTAAACATATTTTATCTCACAATGCATAGTGATACACATATCTCCGATTTCAAAATCAGATTATGTATAGATTTAAAAATACATCAAGTTTCAGAGCAATGATATGCTATGAAGAGTCTATTCGGATAACAGCATATGACGGTAACTTCTAATGACTGATATCACAAATTAGTGTCAATATCTATGAAGACCATCCTATAAGTCCATGAAGGGGGATTAATTTGTAGACGAGTTTCAAAATATTGATTGACTCAAATTTCAGAAAGCGCTCTCTATTCAAACAAACATAATGATTACATCACCCAAAAAAATCCTCTATTACATTACAAATTCAATACATATTGATAGAATCTGCAGCTAACAAAAATGTGAAATAAACATCTCTAGAAGAACAAGTCAATTTTTAAGACACTACCTAACATGACTCATAATTAAATCGTAAAGTTCTATTCGTGTTTCTAGCTATTTTTGAAGTATACAGTAAGGAAAATTATCCCT
Organism: Trachelipus rathkii; assembly: GCA_015478945.1. Lineage (NCBI taxonomy): Eukaryota > Metazoa > Arthropoda > Malacostraca > Isopoda > Trachelipodidae > Trachelipus > Trachelipus rathkii. Next base: position 1,790 of record JABUQX010070784.1, on the reverse strand, counting down.
GAGTTGTCGTGCCATATTCTTATATATTTTAATAATCTCAAAAAAAAAATTTTATTCCATACAAAAGTAATATTATTTATTAAGAATATATACCATTAATATCCTGAATAAACCTCATTTATGTATTTTTCTTCCAATTTTCTTTTAGTTCAGACATTCATACTTTCAATAAATTTATTTATCAAAAAAATTGAAATGACAAGAATCACAAAGACATTTGTAATATCCTCATTCAGTTATCTCTTACCTTTCTATCTAGTTTAAATATCAGATTCTTATTTCATAACTCACTATAAACTGATTTAGGAACCCACATTAAAAACATATTTGCAAATTCAAATTAAAAAAAATTACACTGCGATTTTAATCCCAGTTCTTCACCTAAAATTTGGAGCCTCTTAATGGTAGCAGCCTAATTCCTATTTTTATTCTATATTGACATTTCTATGACTGAAAATGACATTTATCTTATCAAAGTGTTCATGTAAAATACATCGCATTATTTCAAAAAACATCCTCACTATTTACATATACTTAATAGGCACCAGACACAATTATCATCACATGTTGCAAAATGCATTTATACTTACTTCAAAATATATCTATTATATATAATTGTAAGTATCTACCAAATTCGTATAGTGAAAATTAATGATGAGACATAAAGTGAACGTATTAATAGGAGTGAATTATATCTACTATTTTTGTTATACTAAGACAAGGTCTCTCTCCACAATGAGACTATATTGACCAATATTTGTAACTTGTCATATAGTTACTAGCGGAGCAAACTATTTTTGTGAAAATATCATATCACATCTAGAACACAGATATCATATTGTCTAAGAAGCTCACCTCTAATATTTAATCACTATCATATCTAGATAATATATTATCCTTTTCTGCCTTTTTAGTATATAACATTTCAATGAATTATCACTGATATATTATTTATCATATATATACTGATAAATCTTCAATATTTATAAAACCAATAAAATTATTATTTATGATTTAACATCTAATTTCAAAGTTATGAATATTTAGGATAATATAATATCGTACTATTTAAGAGTATTCTATAATATTTATGATAATGTGAATAGAATTATATAGTAAATAAAGCGTATATATTTTAGATAGTTTAATATTTATTTTATATTAATAATAGTGATTTACTTTATACTAATTAATATATATTTTAGGTATAATAAAATACTAAATTAATTGAAATATATATTCATTTAAAAAACGTACAATATTTAAATTATTATTTTTACTTACTATATTATAAATATGAACCGTTTTCAAGCTTTTTTAAATTGCATTTCAATGATAACACATTATTTTTTCAAAATTGCTGATAAAATACACGTTTAAAACTCAATTTTAAGATTTTACCAAATAATTTCAAATGATTGTAATAAATTTATGAGATATAAATCGTACTTTTAAAGTATGATTATCTAATAATTTGTATTAGTGAAAATTCTTATAAGAATATAGCGTATATATATTTTAGATAGAGTATAATAAATTATTTTATATAAATACATGAGTTTAACATTCTAATTAATTATTTGGTATATAAAAAACAAATATATTGAAAATTTCCATTAAAAAACGTCAATTTTAAGTACAACCTAAAACTATATATATACAATTATTCGCTATTTCTGCTATTTTGAAATGCATTTCATGAAACACAATATATTTTTATATCAAATGCTGTATGATAAAATTATTATTGTAGACTCAAATATATTTATTAAGATATTTATATATATATA
>JABUQX010070783.1:12500-15000 GCA_015478945.1 Trachelipus rathkii | reverse complement strand
AGTCGGATCCGGAGCCGAAGCCGATGTCGGAGCCGGAGCCGGAGCCGGAGCCGGAGCTAGAGTCGTGTCCTGGGTATGAATTTTTTTCAAGAAATATTTTTTTAGGTAAAAAATTTATTGCCAGAAGACGTGCTGAACAAATTTAAAATAGTGCAGAATCCTTAGTCGGATCCGGATCAGGAGCCGGAGTTGGAGCGGAGTCGGAACTGAAGTCGGAGCCGGAGTATGAAATTTTTTTGAAAAATATTTTTTTAGGTAAATAATATGTTGCCAAAAGACGTGCTGAACAATTTTCAAATAGCGCAGAAACCATAGTCGGATCCGAAGCCAAAGTCGGAGCTGAAGCCGGATCCGGAGCCGGATCCGGATCCTGGGTATGAATTTTTTTCAAGAAATATTTTTTAGGTGAAAAATTTAATGCCAGAAAACGTGCTGAACAATTTTCAAATAGTACAGGAACATTAGTCGGATCCGGGGCCGAAGCCGGAGTCAGAGCTGGATATTAGGGATGAATTATTATATTCAAGAAATTTTTTTAGGTGAAAAATTTATTGCCAGAAGAGGTGCCGAATAATTTTCAAATAGTACGGAAACCTTAGTCGAATTCGGGGCCGAAGCCGATGTCGGAGCCGGAGCCGGAGTCGGAGCCGGAGCTGGGGTTGGATCCTGGGTATGAATTTTTTTCAGGAAATGTTTTTTTAGGTGAAAAATTTATTGCCAGAAGACATGCTGAACAATTTTAAAATAGTGCAGAATTCTTAGTCGTATCCGGATCCGGACCCAGAGTCGGAGCCGGAGTATGAAATTTTTCGAAAAATATTTTTTTAGGTGAAAGATTTGTTGCCAGAAGACGTCCTGAACAATTTTAAAATAGCGCAGAAACCTTAGTCGGATCCGGAGTCGGATCCGGAACCGGAACCGGAGCCGGATCCTCGGTATGAATTTTTTGCAAGAAAAATTTTTTTAGGTGAAAAATTTAATGCCAGAAGAGGTGTTGAAATTTTTTTTTAGAAGTCGTGCTGAACAATTTTCAAATAGTACAGGAACATTAGTCGTATCCGGAGCCGAAGCTGGAGTCAGAGCCGGATCTTAGGTATGAATTATATTATTATATTCAAGAAATTTTTTTAGGTGAAAAATTTATTGCCAGGAGAGGTGCTGAATAATTTTCAAATAGTACGGAAACCTTAGTCGGATCCGGGCCGAAGCCGATGTCGGAGCCGGAGCCGGAGCCGGAGTCGGAGCCGGAGCCGGAGCTGGGGTTGGATCCTGGATATGAATTTTTTTCAAGAAATATTTTTTTAGGTGAAAAATTTATTGCCAGAAGACGCGCTGAACAATTTTAAAATAGTGCAGAATTAATGGTCGTATCCGGATCCAGACCCAGAGTTGGAGCCGGAGTATGAAATTTTTTCGAAAAATATTTTTTAGGTGAAAAAATTATTGCTAGAAAACGTGCTGAACAATTTTCAAATAGTACAGAAACCTTACTCGGAGCCGAAGCCTGAGCCTGAGCCGGTGCCGGAGCCGGATCCTGGGTATGAATTTTTTTCAAGAAATATTTTTTTAGGCAAAAATTTTTTTACCAGAAGACTTGCTGAACAATTTTCAAATAGTGCAGAAAACATAGTCGAATCCGGATCCAAAGTCGGAACGGAGCCGGAGTATGAATTTTTTTCGAAAAATATTTTTTAGGTGAAAAATTTATTGCCAGAAGACGTGCTGAACAATTTTCAAATAGTGCAGAAACCTTAGTCGGATTCGGAGCCAAAGCCGAAGTCGGAGCCGGAGCCGGAGCCGGAGCCGGAGCCGGAGCCGGAGCCGGATCCTGGATATAAATTTTTTTCAAGAAATATTTTTTTAGGTGAAAAATTTAATGCCAGAAGACGTGATGAACAATTTTCTAATAGTACAGGCACATTATTTGGATCCGGAGCCGAAGTCGGAGTCGAAGCCGGATCTTGGGTATGGATTATTATATTCAAGAAATATTTTTTAGGTGAAAATTTAATACCAGAAGAGGTGCTGAATAATTTTCAAATAGTGCAGAAACCTTAGTCGTATCCGGGCCTGAGCTGAAGCCGGAGCTGGAGCTGAGGTTGGATCCTGGGTATGAATTTTTTTCAAGAAATGTTTTTTTTAGGTCAAAAATTTATTGCCAGAAGACGTGCTGAACAATTTTAAAATAGTGCAGAATCCTTAGTCAGATCCGGATCCAGAGCCGGAGTCAGAGCTGAGTCGGAACAGGAGTCGGAGCCGGAGTATGAAATTTTTTCGAAAAATATTTTTTTTAGGTGAAAAATTTGTTGCCAGAAGACGTGTTGAACAATTTTCAAATAGTGCAGAAATCTTAGTCGGATTCGGATTCGGAGCCGCAGCCGGAACCTGAGCCGGATCCTCGGTATGAATTTTTTCAAGAAATATTTTGTTAGGTGAAAAATTTAATGCCAGAAGAGGTGTTGAACAATTTTCAAATAGTAAAGCAACTTTATTCGGATCC
>JABUQX010070783.1:0-7500 GCA_015478945.1 Trachelipus rathkii | reverse complement strand
GTATTGAATGGTTTATTCATATATTAAAACGAAAGACAAAAAACGTCATAATCCGTGTATTTAATATTACTTGAACTACGTTCAATTCGCATATGAAAAAATTAATAACCCATTGATGTAATGATTTGCTAACAGGGTTGTGGAGTCGGAGTCGGGGAGTCGGTAATTTTGAAGAGAGTGGAGTCGGAGTCGGAGTCGGTAATTTTGAAGAGGGTGAAGTCGGAGTCGGAGTCGGACACGGTAATTTTCAAGGGGTCAGAGTCGGAGTCGGAGTCGGTAACTTTCAAGATAGTAGAGTTGGAGTCAGAAAATTTTGAGCTGACAAAGTTATGAAATGTGAGTCTGTGAGTGATTTCAATCGCTTCATAAAAGTTCACTGACATGCGACTTCCACATCACAAAATGCAATTGCAAACTTCGAAGTTTTTTTAACCTGCGCCTTATATTTCAATTTGGATTATATTCTAATGAATCCAACCTTCAACCTTATACCATCTATAATTAAGATGCTGAAGAAATAAAAGATTCCATGGTACGAAGATAAACTTGCTATTGCTATTACTGATCTACCTCCAAAGCAAGTTAGCGTTGAACGGCTTTTTCTGCTCTTAGCATTATAAAATCAGACATAAGAGCTAAGAGGAAAAATGAAGGAGGACCTGGCAGATGCTATTCTATTTTTAAAACTAATTCAATCAATGAGTAGATGATATTAGATGTAAGTTCATGTAACTAAGTAATATATATATATATTATATATTTATATAATATAATATATATATATATATAAATATATAATATATATATATATATAATATATATATATATATATATATATATAATATATATATTATATATAATATTGGTTATATATTATATATATATATATATATAATATATATATATATTATATATAATATATTAATATATATATATATATATTATAATATATATATACACTAATATATATTAATATTATTATATATATATATATTATATATATAATATAACTATATATACATAGTCACCGTTAATATATATATATATATATATTATATATATATATTATAAAATATATATATATTATTATATATATATATATATATATATATTATATATATATATATATATATTATATATACAGCACCCCCTGAATTATTATAAAGTTATTCAAAAATTTTATGGATGGCTTAAGACCCTTAATTTATAATTTTATAATAATAAAAATTGTTCTCTGACAAAGGTCTCGAATTTACTGATGTTATCGGATTTTGAAATTTTAAATAGCTCATGTTGATCAGTCACTAGAGTATCTTGTATTAACTTTTCGAGTTTTCAAAAATTACATACAATGGTCTTAAAACTTCTTCCATTTATTTGTAAGCTGGTTTTATTACTCAAATATTGATTTAAAAAAGTTAAATGAACTTCTTTGGATTTGAAATAATTAATATATATTAGCGTGGAGCAAAATTTTTTTTGTTGTAAATTTGATAGGCCTATATATCGAAAATTGCCTTTAACCAAGCCATATTATTGTACGAAATTTGAAGTAATTCTGGTTAGTTTTTTGGCTGCCAAAATGGCTTCACATTTTTGAAACATTTACAATTTTTCATATATAGTAAAATAACGACTCTTTTATGAACTTTTTACAATAATATAAAATTATTTGCACAAAATGACAGAATGAAATATGATTCAATTTGTATCCTGATTACATTTACAGTAAGTAGCCAATCAAAATCTCGAAAAGAAGTTAAAAATTGCCTCATACAACTTAAGGCGTGTGTGAGTCAGAAAAGGCTTCGCGCTTCTCTCACCACCTTTTATACAAATCTGAGTCAATTGACTCAGTTCTTAATCAGTTTCTCCGTGTTACTGTTGAGCTTAGTGTTTACAAAGCTTAATTAGAGAAATGTCTACGGCTCGATCAAAAGATCTGTGTCCTGTGTTTGGTTCACCAAAGTCTTTTAAAGACAATGTTTTACCGACGTATACAGAGTTAAATAAGTTATTAATTACTTATCAGATATGATACAACATATAGATAGTAAGCAAGAGCCTTCTTTGGCCGATATTTGCCTTTTAATAATAAAGATTTAAAAAAGTTTCTATGGGGCGAAAATTCATTATCCCTGTTTGTTTCCGACCAACAATATCAGATAAAATACAGAGATATCACGAGAAATATAGATATATGAAAAAGTTAGTAAAGAAGAGTGGTCTCGTAATCTATTTAGCGTTTTAGGTCTGTTGGGGGTTTTAAGTAATAGGTTATGATAAAGTTTTGTTAGGTAGACAGTAACCTATTTACTATATAGATATATATATATATATATAAATTATATTATATATTATATATTATATATAATATATATAAATACTATATATATATATTATATATTATATTATATATATATATAATATATATAATATATATATATATATATATATATATATATATATATATATATATATATATATATAGTAAATCTGTGTCTACCTAACAAAACTTATCATAACCTAGGCTTAAAAGCTCCCAACAACTTAAAGGCTACAACTAGGCCCTAACCTAAAGGCTTATGAAAGCCCCCAACTAGCCCTTAACCTAATGGATTATGAAATGTAATTTTTTTAATTTTTAGGTTTGTGTACATTCTGTTTCACGTTTTGAACCTATTGGTGGAGAAGATTGTATTGTAGAAATAGACGAGACACTATTTCGAAACGCAAAAACAATAAGGGACGAGTTTTACACAAACAATGGGTATTTTGATGAATAGGCCTGCAGAGCAAAGAGGTTTTCATGGTTACTGTACCTGATAGTGAGGAAACTTTACTGCAATGCATCAAAAATAATAATAAACCTAAGTAGTAAGGGGTGCACAACTACCGCTAAACTAACGGATGCCAGATTTGTCGCTAAATCTGGCACCCTAATCCGTAAATTTTGCGCATTTTTGGTACTTTTTTACTAATTTTTACCATTTTTAAGGAATTTTGCTACTTTTTTTCAGCGTTTAGCCAGATTTGTCGCTAAATCTGGCAACCTAATCCGTTAAATTTGGCCTTTTTTAGCATTTTTGGCACTTTTTAGCATTTTTTAGGCTACTTTTTTTAGCATTTTTAGCGTTTTATTTATGTGAAAAAGTTGGCAACATTGCCTGGTTTGAGGTATAGTTTCCCATGCTACCCTTGCCACGTCGAAGGCCAAGAAGACTTGGAATGTCTGATGATTCCATTCTTCAAATTCCAGTCATCGCTCGGCAACTGACTTGGAAATTTCGATCATTTCATTAGATTTTGACGCTTGATACGTCAAAGTTAGGGTTTTTAAGGTCGGTGAGACCGAATTTAAGGTCTGGAAGACCGTTTTCGGAGGTTTAGCCCCCTAAAGGAGGGCATAGCCCTCCAAAGGGGTTTTTTTTTGGTTCCTAGAAAGGTTTTAAATATTCGCAGAAGACAAACTTGGAGGCTGGGTAGAGGAGCCAGAGTCGGCGACGGAGTTGAGTCGGATTCGGGTTCGGAGTCCAGAGACCCCCGGAGGGGTCCCCTCCTGAAAAAAGAAGAAATGCATGGAATGCAAAACAGAGGAAGAAGAAAGGAAGAAGAAGAAGAAAGGAAGAAGGAGGAGGAAAGGAGGAAGGAAGAAGAATGAGGAAGGAGGAGTAGGAGAAGGATTCAGAGTCGGTACTGACACCGGTGCTGGAGCGGTGCGGTGCCTAGTTAGTAAACTTTCGTTTAATAATACAATATCATTACTGTTCACATAACTGGTTCTGTTCTATCATGTACATATCGTCAATTGCATTGCATCTTACAAAGATAACCCGTCTTTCTAAATGTTGAAGACTGACATTTATATTTTCAAATCTCATTTTCTTTTTATAATCGTCAACTAAAATATATTGTTTGCTATTTTATTTTATTAGTTTTATTTTATGTTTTATAAGTTTCATTATCTGTTTTTAATTTTGCTTGAAACATTTTGTTTTTACTAAAATTTTATGCTTTTGATGTTTATAACGTAAAAAATTTGCATTTTACATACCTTAAATCAGTAAATCAGTAAATCAGTAAATCAGTAAATCAGTAAATCAGTAAATCAGTAAATCAGTTAATCAAACAACCCTCCTGCCTATCTATGATCTATTGGATCTATTGATCTATTGATCTATTTATTGATTCAAGTCATATTTTGTAACATAACATAAAACAAAATGAGTTTTATTTATTATTTGTTTTGTTTTCTTTAAACATTTGTTTAACTTAAAAAATTTGTATTTATTTTATGTTTAAAACGTAAAAATTTACTTTTACATACCCTTAAAGCAGTAAACTTCAGTAAATTTCAGTAAAATCAAATCCACCCTACCCTCCCCATCCTGTCCATGATCTATTGATCTATTGATCTATTGATTATTGATTCAAGTCATATTTTGTAAACATTACACAAAAACTTTTATATTTTTGTTTTATTCTTTAAACCATTTTGTTTTTACTAAAAAAATTCATTTGCCACTTATGTTTATAACTTTAAAAAATTTTGCATTTTTACATACGCTAAAGCAGTAACATACCTTACAGCAGTAAATCAGTAAAGCAGTAAATCAGCTTAAGGCAGAAAATCATAAATCAGTAAAATCAGTAAAGCAGTAAATCAGTAAATCAAACTGCTCCAAACCACCTTCCTACCTTCCATGATCTATTGATCTATTGATCTATGATCTATTGATCTATTTTCGTAAATAACACAAAAACTTTTATATTTTTGTTTTTATTTTCTTTAAACATTTGTTTTTAACTAAAAAATTATTCTTTTTATGTTTATAACTTAAAAACACTATTTTGCTGCTTTTTTACATACCAAGTACCAATGCTCAGATGAATTCATGTAATCCAAAAATCGAGTCGTAAATTACACATACTGTATCACTCTCCATCACCTTCAACAGATCATCACAAGCTCTTTCCCGTACCCTGTCACAATGCTATCGTTGATCATCACTTATTCTGAGTTGTCATCAGTTTGGAACTTTCGGCCCTATATCGTCCGAGCTTCTAAGATACAAATATCTCATGAATACGTTTGAATTAATTTCAATAACAAGAGTCAACATAAAAGGAAGCTATTGCTTTATTTTATTTTCTGAGTTTCTGTTTTGCTCAGGATGATCTCTAAGATTTCTAATTCACATCGAGTGTCTTCAATCAGGTTTCTTTGTTCATTCTCGAACATACTCACAAACAGCATTTAAATTCATAGTATTTCTCCTTACCTTCATTGCGCTTTCTAATATTCATACGTAATATTTTTACAAATAACAGAATACTCCAAGGTTTTCCACAATTCCTATTATTCTCCATTACTTTTTCCTACATGATCACCCTTATGTTACCCTTCAGCTCTCAACCCAACCGTCCATCAGGTAGTTGAGTGAGTCTCACTCCGGTTAATACACTGCTATTCTACAATCTCAGAATTGACAGTATCATAAGAATTAATTCACAAATTAACAAAGTAGAATCAAACAACGCATTTTCTTTAGTTTCCACATAAACAGTGCTCATATTTATCCTCCTCCGTCCCGTCTACGCGAATCGCCATGTATACAGATAACTGCACTTGACTCTATGGATAGGATATCACTCACGTTAGTAATCCTTTTAAAATAGAAGTATAAGAGTGTACGTATCTTTATATAAAGTTCGTGCTCGTTCATAGAGTTTATAAGTTTCAAAAAATAATTAAATGGTTTTTTCAAATTTCCAACAAGTTCATTTCATATTTCCAATTAGGAATTCATACCGATGCTCACACGACGAAACAATGAAACAACTTATATCGTTTGTGTATTTCTGACCTTTTCTCTCAATTTCGTTTATCTTTGTTGTCCGTCCGGTTCTGGAATTCTAAGTTTGAGTGTGGGTAGGTCCTATGGGTAAAGGTACCAGATTTGTTTTACTAAAAAGGTGGAATGCTGGATGCCTGCTGTATATGGAGTTTGAGGATGATCTCGATGCCAGGCATACGTGGTATTCATTCGGACGCGTAGTGGCCTGTCGGATGATGCTGAGTTGCAATGGAATTCAATATCCATATCTTTTATGTTAAATACTTCGGACTATCAGTGACAAAATAATGATCGTTCATTCATCCGCACTCACTGAATAACTTTGCTCTTTCTTCAGAAACGTTTTGTTGGCTGTCAGTGATTTATTATTATTTTAATTAAAATAATTGAAAATTGTATAAGAATTTTGTAAATGATTCCCATGTCTCAGTGGCTAAAATTTTTAAAGGAACTTTATTCATTTAACGTAAATACAGATAACAGAGTGAGATTCCATCGTAGGTTATTAAACACTTACCAGTTAGTTTGATTAAGCCACAACTGCTAATGTTCTTTTGTTACTTCAACACAACTATTTTCAAATTCTATAACAGGACACTTATTATGGCATTTATAATTATAAGATTGAAACAATATTTGACATCAGACGTAAAGAATAATCCCTAACCGAATTAAATAATTTTGAAAACATATGCCACAAGTTTTGTCAAAAATAACTTATTGTATTAAGCTCCTCTTTCTTTACCTAACATTATTGAATCACACGAAACACTCGAGTTTAATTTAACACTTAAATAGTTAATATCTCAAATAACTTCCGGTTGATTTGTAAATATTAAATTTTAATTTTAATGAAGAAGAACAAAAATATAACACATCAATGATCCCATATATCATGACACTAAAACCATAGCTAGGTATAGAGATTTGATTCTCATGTAATCTTTCCACACTTATCTGCCAATGTAGTGTGTGAAGATTCGTGTTAGCTGTTTCGGCGAGAACACTGTTAGAAGTAAGAGAATCTATAGCGCTCATCATCAGGACTTTTGTATATTTTTTAGCAGTTGTATTTCCTCACGAGCGTCTTCCCGTAAATCTGACGCAGATTTCTTATATGGGCGCTTTACACCCTTGGTCTTGGCAGAAACATCCCTTCTGGTTAACAAAACACATTTAGCTGCACTAGTATACTCAGAGTCCAATATAACTATATAGTTAGTGTACCCAGTATAGGACTTATAGTGAGGTTCAACTATACTACGAACAATCGACCGCCGAGATATCAAATAGATCTTCAAAAAAAGAAGCAGAGTAGCTTCTAACTCCGATGCTTTCAGATGGTTATATAACTGTCTTCGTTCCTAGAAAAATTTAATATTGAAATTTAATTGTATTTTATAGTTTGACCTTACCCCAACATATAACTCCTCGGTGCTTAAAAACCCATAACGAGTCATCAGTCTGACTATTCGTCTGTTCAGTCTCAGTCTTTTCTCTAGCCGTCTTACGACGATCTTCAAGTCAGTCTTCACTGTTATAAAAGTTATCAACGAAGAGGAACGCTTGCTTACGTTGCATAGACCGCGTCTCCTCACTAACAGACTACAGTTATCAGCTTTAAGTTTAGTTTTGTACATAT